>PUQB01000228.1:193613-241351 GCA_003024785.1 Selaginella tamariscina | reverse complement strand
TGTGGAAGACTTCATCAGCTTGTTTTTCTTCCAAAAGCTTCACACGTTCTGATAGAACGCTCTTTGGAAGCCGTTTTCGTCCTTTCACCTGTACATACAAATGCATAAATTATTCATAATAGTTAACTACTATGTACAAATAAATAAGAAAGCCAACAAAGTCAATAGGAAGATACAAACCTTCAAGTTGAATGATTCCACGTAGAGACTCTCTTGGATTGCAGTAAGTATAGTTTCAAGAAATAAATAGAGCTTTCCTTGTCCATGATAAATTTGTGCTAGCTTCATCTTTATCCTTCCATTTTGCCACCAATAAAGTCCTGACACTGATGTATCTGTCAAATATTCACAAGTAAATAACAGTATAGCGTGCGTGCGTGTGTGTGTGTGTAGAACTATCTTAATTATGACTAAATTATGATAGCGTTTGAAGGAACATACATACATAAAATGTTACTTATTTTAGTTTTCTATCATAAAACCTGTAACTTGTGGAGGCTTCAGAAGCGTAACAGCATCCTCAAGTCTTGAGCATTTCAAAAGAAGTGATGCCAGTGTAAGTCTTGCATCCACGTGCTGAGGCAATTTCTCCAACACTGTAACAGCGTGTGTGTGTGTGTGTGTGAGAGAGAGAGAGATGTGTAATAGATACATAAATAAATATACATAAGGTAGTACCTTTGTAGTAGACACGAATGGCATCCTCTACTGCATCCACTGCCATGTAGCACTCAGCAATTTTTAAAGACAGCGTGCCCTGCACAAAAATCGGATTGTATCTGTCTGAGGGTGCATGTTATATTGTTCACAATATCATATGCGATTATCATAAAGCACATATATTATATTCCGATCATATACATTGTTACAGCATAACTATACGTGAATGAACGATTATTAAAATCATTGACTTACATTGTCACACGGAGAGAGAGGGAGAGAACAATATATACGGCTTACATTATCAAATGCATCATTGCCTTCGAGAAGTGTGTAGTATGCAAGAGCATCATGGTGTCTTCCGACACTGAGGTACGTGTCACCAACGTCCAATACCAGGTCGGCAAAGTCCTCAACTCCTTCTTTATGTAGATCTTCGAAGTCTTTCTGCGTGTAATCAAAAATATATTTATCCACAACCATACACATGCACACTCATGTGTTATGTTTTATATTGTGTGTATGTACATACACACACATACAGAAACTAAAGAATAGTATGAGCTTCCCGTCTGTTATGAGCTTATCTTTGTATATTGATTTGTAAACATATCTATATTATATTTACCATAAACAAACGCATAATATTTTCCATATTTTATACGCCTACATGCCACAGTAGTTAGATCTTATATGTACATATTCTCTTTACATAGAATTAAAAATTCAAAAATGTGTTGTTTTTTATATTTTGTCTTTACATATCCATATCCATATAAACTGTACGCACATATACATAGACTAAAGCTCATACATATATATATATATATATATATATATAGGAAAGCTTCGATATACAAAAATAACACATACGAAAGTATATGCCATACATAAACCAAAAGTAGAGTTGCAATCATAACGGTCGCACATACATATGTAGCACTATATGTATATTTAGCGTGTGTGGGTATATATACACACGTATACAAACCTCGGCAGCTTGTAAGTTTTTAAGGTGGACATGGCATATTCCTGCTTTGATGCTGAGATCCAAGGGTAATGCTTGTTGTCCACAATACATGCTTCGCGAACGCTCTATTTGTGATATAGCTGCGGCGTAATTCTTATTACCCATGTGTAGCTCAGCTAACAGATTAACAGCGGTTAAATCTGCCTCAGCTGGATGCTCCTCGATAAACTTCTCTAAAACCTCCGTTGCTCGCGCTATATTATTGTTCTTATGTTGCATCTGCAATTAAAAGACATTAGTCTAAACTGAACATATGTTGAATACCGATGCACGAGTATTAAACAACTATTTAATTATTCTATCCATGTTAACATATCTAATTACGTTTATATAGATGTACATATATTGCAAGCATTGTGTATTTGTGTGCGTATGGTCAATAAGGCAATCACTAACATAACATATGCATGTGTGTAATTACGTCATAGTAATTCCTGTATAGTGTACACACACACACACACACAATATAATATAATATAGGAATAAATAATAATGAACGATTTACCTTTGCGACCATCTTGCAAACTTCTACATCACTGGGTCGCAAGACGAGCATTTGCTCAAACGCATCCGCTGCTTTTTGATAATCCTGTAAGCCAGAAGTATATGATAACACCCACAGTGTGTTATGCATATAAACATTTTCCATAATAGAAGTTACATATGCAAATGTCAATATCTATGCTATCATTCATTCATTCATTCATATATATATATATATATATATATATATATATATATATATATTCTGTGTGTGTGTGTGTGTGTGTGTGTGTGTGTGTGTGTGTGTGTATGTAAGATGATATATCATGCAACATAATATGGTAGCAGTTCAATTAATACATTATATATTACCTGTATTTCCGCATACAGTGAAGCACGGTCCCATTTAGCATCTATATCATCAGGATCTGCTTTTATTGCCTTCGTAAGGCAATGAATCACTTGTCCCGTATTTCCCAACTCACTGAAAGTGTGAAGTCCGAAATAACAAGAAAACGTTTATCATTACATTTATGGGTGGATATGTTCACACATGTGTAAGTACACACACAAAACAAAAACTTACGTGGACCAAGATGCAAGACGTTTCCAAAGAGCAGCATCCCTTGGTTTGAGATGAGCACAAATCATGTAAAAATTGAGCGCCTTTTTACGATCTCCCATTGCATCATACAGTAGACCCAAAGTGTGGTATGCATCAGGCACATTTGGAGCAAGCCGAACCACCTCTTTCAATAGAGCTATGGCCTATAGAATATTGTAGTATATAATGAATATAGCCTGTTTGCGTGTATATACATATGCATACAGACATATATACGTACATATGTAACACAGGCTCGCGCACGCAACAAACGCAGACACACAAGCAACATACCATGCAAATATATCCATAGACGCATTATACGCACACAGATACACATACACCACTACAAACCTCATCGAATTTACTGGTGGCATAAAGCAGATTAGCTTCTCCAAGCTTTCTTGACACTTCTGGGGGTAGCCTTGTTGCACCTGGAACACTGAGCTTTCTTTTCCCCTTCTTTTTCTCCTAGAAAGTAAAACAGCGTATTAGCTATATACACATGCGTGCGAATTATAAGAGAAACGAATTACACGTAGTTTACTTATAATCAGTGATTATTGAATTTTATAGTGTATCAGCTATTACATATGTAAGGTGTTTACCTCTCCAGTTCGCCTACGACGTTTGGGGCCAAATGCATCCCAAATATCATCAATACTTGCTCCAAATATATCCTGTTGGCCCTCATTTGCATTCATCTCTTCCTCCTCTTCTCTGCCAAGTTATCCACCACATAAATACGCACTCTTTATGTACACACACGCAGGCTAATAATGCATGCACATCCATCAATCCTATTGTGACTTGTTGTGTATGTAGTTATGCATATGTTCACGTAAATGCAGGGCTATGGCCATCCTCGTTGTATATACATACACATCTTTATAGCATATAAACGTATGTATTTGTGAACCACACGCATATATAAATAAACACACACACGTAACACACATCAGCCTACAACTATCTATCTGTGTGTGTGTGCCATAGATACCTTCTTCTGGCCATAGCCCTGCGTTTGCGTTCTGCAAGCGCTTCATTCTCAAGCTTCTCAAACTGCTGATACGGAAGATTTCCATTCTGATCAATCTCAGCAAATGCAAGCGGGTCCATATCTCCTTCGAATCGCAGTGCATAGTCCTCGTCTTCTTCGTCATCGTCCTCCCCTTCTTCTTCCTCCATTTCCCCAGTAATGACTGCTTCGAACCCCGATAAATCCATCTCAGTTCCACCTACAAAATAACAGTCAGTACTCATGTGTGTGCAGAATAGACGTGTGCGTTTGTGTATACATACGCGTGTATATGTACATGTATCTTCTGTCACTGCAATACCAGGTCGGTTATCCCGAATCATGACAAAACTTTCAATGCATGATATTACATTTGTCAAACATCGTGTTTTGTGTGCAATCTATCTATCTATCTATCTATATATTGCTATATATATATATACATACATACATACAGACATCTATTCTATCCTGTGAATGAAGGATGACCCCCCCCCCCCCCCAACACACGCACGCACACTGCGTTTGTATAGTGTATATTGTATTTATTTATTTGGTCCATAATTCCATATTTGTATCTGTATGTCTGTACACACATGTATGAGTGTGTAAATGCGTTAGTGTGCACATGTATGTGCGCTGTGTTTTCCATAACCTAATCCTCACCTGAAGCAGCTGCATTGCTCGGATCATCCATGTCCTCGTCGTCATCTTCTCCGTCGATGTCTACATCGACATCACCATCTCCAGCGTCCTCCATTATCCTTTCCAGCGTGCGCTTCCTGTGGGGCAATTGGCGCTCGTCTCTCATCTCATCAACCCTAAATTAAACCTAAACAGAGCATTTAAGATTAGCCCTATTCAAGTCCAACACTACACATTCCTTAGCGGTGTGTGCCATGTACAAAAGAAAAGTTAAAAATAGTAAACTGGCACATTAAAAAGATTCTTAACTGTTGGTTGTTGCACAACAAACATATATCTATATATCTATATCTATATAATATGAGTGAAATATATACTCGTCCAGAAAACACATGGTGACCAGCTTTAGTACGTAAGATGTCACTTTCTGCGTATTGATATATAATATATTCATGGCATTTCGTGATTAATCACACTATGTTTATGATGTATCATAGTTTTACTATGTACGAAGTCTGCAGAAATATATACACAAACTTACGTTGCACTGCAGTTAATGGACTGCAAATGACAGAAAGAATACAAACTCAGAAAGCCTCTCTGCACACTCCTTACGAAGCCTGCGAGAGAACGGCTGACACGCGTCACGACTGAGGTCCACAGCGGCAGCCAAGGCCATAAAAACAGCCGCATCCTCCACACATCCAATGTGCCTTGTTGACACTTGCACAACAGTCCCTTTTGAGCGCGAACAACTGGATACATACTAGTAACGGTTATGTGTGCGTGCGTGCGTGCGTGCGTGCGTACGTACCTTGCTGGTTGGCAACTCATAACAAAACTGGTTTCATAGGGGAGTCCTAAGTAAAACGAGCAGTCTCCACTGCTGCGGGGGCTGGGCGATGGCGAGCTTAGACTTGTACCTGTCTCTATTGAGAGCCTCTTTGAAGATGATATACTTGTCTCGGACACAAGGATTGTACCTGTGTCCGAAATGAGCTGGAACCGTAGTCCCATCTTGCCACTTTCCTATATTGTAATGATATCACTTAGCAAAACACTCTGTATTGTACATTTAGCATTTACCTCCCTCCAGGCTTCAAGACGACCCCACGCTCTCCAACTTGGGTGCCTGTGTGAATCCATACTATACACATCTGGGACAAGGATGAGCCATCCACCGGGGTTGCTCTTTCTCACCTCGTCCGAGCCCGTGAACGGCACAAACGGTGTCACCATTGAGGCTGCTGCAACTGGGGAACCCGATAAGTCGTGGATTGTTACTATCCATCCCTTCCTCTCCCTGCTGCCATCTACGCTATCCCTCCTCGGTGTTCTGCTCGGTGTCAGATCCCCTTGCATTGCCCTGACCAGTATCAGAATCAATATACACAGATACAGCTGAACAAACGTATAGTATGTATGTACAAGGGTATACACAGTCACTGTTACGGTGCAGTGCTACAGAACTTGCCTTGTCCTGCCTCTGGTAAACTTGCAAGTGAAAACAGGCTGGTGCTTATTCCCAATCCCACTACCATTCACCTGCGGACTCAATGCGACATCCCCGTCGAACTGAAACTCGTACCGAGGATCCAATTCAAGCCGCACAACAGAGTGCAGTTCAAATCTGTTCCCTATGTTGGACCATCCTGTATGTACAACCATCCCATCTGTCCAGTCTGGATTCAATACGCACCTGAAAACTCCCACGTTCCTGCTCCCACAGCGGAGCGTAATCTCCAACAGGGAGCAACGAACTGCAGTAAACACGAAGCCTTGCCTTGTATGAAGAGCCTGTCAAACTCAGCAGCCTCCATGTAGAAATTCGCTGCAATTGGCCGGCTATCTGGCTCGCCGAATACAAGAGGAACCACTGCAGTTTGTGTGGGCAGTCCTGGAAAACGTATCGCACAAGTGTAACCATTGCATCTTGGCTTCCTTAATCTTGTTGTGGGTATTAACCTGACACCCAGTCCCGCTACAGACACCTTCACAAACTCCTTGGCATCCATTATCCTGTAAATATCCATATGCAGTTCTATATAAAATGCACATGTATATACACATACCTTGCATTTCGACTGAATACGAACCGGAGCCAGAAGAAGAAGAAGGATGCAAAGTTACTCCAGTTGCATGGTCAATAGAAAGAAAGTCTTTGATACGGATGAATAAATATTTACATATATGTGTGTAAACACATGCTGTTTACGTCATGAATGGAAGGGGGAAGCGGTTGATGCCTGGGGGGGCCATGTTCGCATGTGTATGGCAGCTGGCGGACTCTTTTATAAGTTTGGCGGTTAGATCATCCGCTGCCATTCACTTTTGGACGCATTTTCTTTCCTTAATGTGAACTATTAAGCTGGTGTTTATTGTGACAAACTTCGAGTTAACTCTAGTTTGACTATCTATATAGTAAAATAAGTAAAACTATAAGTAGAATTAAAGAGAGATAGTTTGCATAGGTAAAACAAGAGACAAAACTGCCATACTCACATGCTTGCTGTCAACCTGAGAGGGGTTCTTGATTGGTCCAATATGCTCTTCTGACTTCTGCTGCAATATTCCTGTAATTGTGTGTGTATATCTAGATAACATGTGCAAAAATATTATATATTAATATATGATTATACTTAGTAATAAAAAAGGAGATTCACATAATGATTGGTTTGCATGCAATCTCTCTCTAACAAATGACGATAGAGGTTTCTTTACGATATACTATTACGCGTATATATGGGTTGAGTGCATAACATGTTTATCTTAATTTTTAAGCACCACATTTGCAGTATTAAATGTGTGCATGCCATAGTTGACGAGAATATGCAAATATATACATAAACAAGCTGAAGTTGGTGGATTAGCTAGCCAAACACTTGGCGTTTTCACATTGTAGTACTTTGTGACCCTTGTGTCTTTATCAAAAACGTATACTAATAATTTGTAATCACCAATGTTTAAACTATATAATAAGGGGGTCAATCTTAGAAAATGTGCAAAATGAAATCAGCCGTTTTTACATTTTGGTGGATTTGTAAAAACGCACCTCCGAAGGTACAGATTTTAAAATTCATCAAATTTAATTAAATTTGCTGTTTTTTACGTTCTGGCGGATTTGGAAAAACGCACGTTTAAAGGTGCAGATTTTAAATCCACTAAATTTGATGGATTTAATATAAAAACTTAACTGATTTAGCTATGGCTGATTTCCACCAAATCCACCTCAAAAGCTTAAGATTGACCCCCCTAATATCAAGTAAAGTATATTGTAAAGATAGTTTCGAGTATCCCGTGAAAGAAGGATACACATGTAATTTGAGAAGTAAACATAAAGGACTACATGCAAGTGACATACACGTCTGTGTGTATTTATGTCCTACTTTTCCTCCTGAATCACTGCGGACATTTGATATATACGCATAACCTCCGCAATTTTCGGTTCAGTCAGAAGGTATATATATAGTGTTGTGTGTGTGTCTGTGTCTGTGTCTGTGTGCTTATTATTATTCCGCGCGCACGCGCACACAACACACACACACACAGACGCATACAAAACATACATTTGATGATGGGATACAGATGGATAAACCGAATAAGCAATTTAAAAAGTTCCCCTGTTCTAGGTTAGGGAAGATATGAGCACGATGGCTGCGGCGGCAGTCGTGCAGCACCTACGCAGATGGCGGCGCTCGTCTCCAGGTGCCCCGGCAGGAATCATTTATGTCCTCTTGGAGGGAGCAGGAAAATATCCAGGACATTGTGTCTACCTCCAGAACAACCACAGTAATTCCTACATCAGGTACTAAAATGCAGGTATCTCGATACACAGTATATATGCATGTGTATTGTGTTTCAAGCGTGTGCATATACATATGTCATATACATTCCGCAGGCATTGAAATCGAGAATGCAGTCAAGGAAGTAGACTATGTAGGGACAGACTCTTCGGGTAATAATGGAAACGATGGGAACTTCAATGATGGTGGTGGAAGTGGTAGAGGTCGAGGAGGAGATGGGGACGGGAAGGTAACCATTTAATATATATACATAATCGTTGACTAGAACCAAGTAACAGAATGGATGGGGTGGGGGTTCAGAGGACTCGGGACATTCTCCAAGATTCTTTGGAATCTTAACATTATGGGATGCTTTCATCCGTGGCTGGCGTGCTCGAGTTCGAACCGATCCACAGTTTCCATTCAAAGTTCCGAGGAGATCATTGGAGTAGGAGCGTGTGTCCTTGGTACATATGTGTTTGTTCACTATATCATATTCTCACACGCACACGTCTTTATTGCAGGAGACATGGCTTCTCGTCCCAATTTTGGGCTTGACGAGCTAGATTTTGTATTCTCAACAGTAGTAGTGGGGAGCATTCTCAACTTCACACTCATGTATATGCTGGCTCCCACTTCTGCTGGTGTTGAAGTCTCTCGACTGCCCCATGTTTTTGCCTCTTGTCCACCTGGTCATATGTTCGAACCCGGGGCATATACTCTTTTTGATCGCGCAGGGACTTTCGTCTACAAAGGGGTAAGACTCTCTCTCTCAGAAATTCTTGAGAGATATATTAATGTAGTGCTTTTCCTTCCTATACATGTTGCATGTTCATGTTCAGTACACACTCTTATTTGGACATGTATATTTTGCTTATAGTTGCTGTTTGCTGGGGTGGGATTTGTAGCTGGGCTCGTGGGCACAGCAATCTCAACAATGCTTTTGAAGGCAAGAAAGAAAATGGATCCGGAGTTTGTATTACAGAACAAACCCCACCAACACTATTAAACGCTGTTACATGGGCAATACACATGGGCATCAGCAGTAACCTCAGATACCAGGCAATCAACGGTTTAGAGCAGCTTGCAGTGGGGTTTATGAGTCCCAGCGTGTTTATGGTCTCGGTTTTTGGCATTCGAGCTGCGAACAATGTTCTTGGTGGGACTAGCTTTGTTATGCTCGCCAGACTTACGGGCTCACAGAAGTCCCAGTGTTCTAAGGATCCTAAAGACTCTCCTTGTAAACATCCTAAAACCGGATCACTACAAGTGGATGATATGCAAACTACACCATAAATCTTTTGTTTTTTGTAAAGCTTAGGATTAATAATACTTCTCTCTTCACTCACACAGGGCTTTTCTTTTGTTTTTATATTTGAGATCGCACTTCATTTGCTAAGCCTGTTTCATTAATTTTCTAGCAAAGAGTTTACAAGGTATGTTTGTATTCTTGGCTTGTTCCTTAACAAATAATCTAATGGGCTTGTAAATATATATTTCTATTATATTGTCATGTTAATTGTGGAGGAGAAATTACGGTTATTATATTAGACATTTGAAGTTTGTTAATTCTCTAATATATTAACGTAACTTAAACTCATATAAATTCTAAAACATGCTCTGAGCCTTAAGAGTCTCAATTAACATTTTTAACATTCAATAATGAGGTATTACACATTTATTTTCATAATTAATTGTTACTCGTTACACCATGACTCTACATGGTAGTGTATTTTTTTATTGTTAATTAAACTTATTATAATTTATAAACAGAATAAGGTAATAATCATACATGTGAATAAAAAGTTTTGCTACAAATGAACGACTCTATATGTCCTTACCAAATACATGTATTTTACTGCCTCTGTTATCTTTAAATACAGTAGTAGAGAGGATGTCAAAGATCATTTGGTAAGCGCTTACATTGCGTACAATTCTGCTTATACACATGTTTACATAAATACATATATGATAGTTTCTTAAAGGTTTCTTGAATTCATTTTCGAAATATGTAACACACGCCATTTTCTATTCGATTATCATATAAAACTGACCTCTATGCGTATGAACAGTTTCATAGCGTAAAAAAATCCCTCAAATGACACCCTGTAAACAAAGTTTATTATTTATTGAATTTACTAAGATTATCTTGTATATATCTTAAGAAAATCACTTGACCAGAAACCATACATACATCTATATATATATATATCTGTGTGTGTGTGTGTGTGTGATTAGTTCGCCAGTTAGTAACAGCTTACTCGCAATAAAGAACTCCGTGGCAATGATTATTAAGACTGCAGTTACCCTATGAAACGGCCTCGTTGTCAGCTGTACTCCTAGGACTTTGCCTCAACTCGCTATCGGACTGTACGGATGAATCTTGGCTAACTGAGTTCCGTATTGTCTCCCCCTCGGACTGCAAGGATGGCTGCCGGCTGTCCGAGTTCCGTACCGGCTGTCTGGTATCCGGTTCATGATCCCTAAGCTCCCTAAATATGGGAAGAAACGAAACCAACGCTGTAGATGGGCTCCCTAACGTCCATGGAAACACGGATCCGAACGCTGTGATGGGACCTGCTTGAATTGTTGTTGTTGTTGAACGAGCTTCAGCCGGAATATTCTCTCCTGTACCACCCTCCTGTGCATCTAAGTCAGAATTTACACCTGTTGCTATGCTGTCGGTGCTGCAAACGAAAAAGAAGAGAGAGACTTAATTAGCTAGTTTATGATCAATATTTTATGACTAACAATAGTTTATGTGTGAGTATTATACGGTCTCTGATTATGTGTGATTATCACATGTTATATATGCATCAATATAAATGTATATGTAGTACCTTTGAGTTGTACTCCTGTTGTTAGGATCTCCTCCCATAGCGGGAGGGGCTGGCAATGCCATCGCTGTTCCTCCTGCTCCAAAAGCACCAGGCATGAAGACACAGAAATAAACATATATGCCTCGAACTAATTAAGAATCATGCGAGTGAGTAAGCGTGGGTGTGTTAGATAAATATGTTGTATATAAATAGAGAGAGAATATATGTTAACTAAACTACCAAAGAGTATATTTTACATACTGTACAGCAAATGTATAAATGTTCGTATAAATATAAGTTTTATATACATATTTATGCAAATTTTCCTGGTAATTTCATATTTCTATTATTACTATTAGTATTAATCTCAATTTATGGATAATAAATTGAGAAAGACATTCTTCACACACACACACACACACACATATATATATATATAGTCATGTGTCTAATATGAGCCTCAATATCACACACACACACAAACGGCGAAATTACTATTACAAAATTAACCTTTACACACATTATAAGAATTCACATGCATAAAAGACCAGAGTTTACTCACCCAGTCTTGGTTGATTAGTAGGATTTATCCTTGTTACTTGAACAGCCGATGCCAATATTGCAGAGGACGTTACGTGTAGACCTTGCTGTTGCAGTAACGCTCTTCTTCGCAAATACGTTTGCAATGCAGGTACCTGCTTCAATATAATCTCAAATCTGGTGCATACATATATATACAAAAGATGCACAGTGCGTGTGTGTGTGAGAGTGTGATAAAATAGATAAATGACATTGCTCTTTTATGCATTACCTCGAACCGGTTCCAGAAGAAAAGAACCAAATGCTGCATGAAAGCTGCGGTAGCTGAGAACGCCAGATACGAAAATCCTGAAGACAAGATGTAAGCATAAGCACACGATACGCGTTGCGTTCATATTGCATACCATATGTATATGAGAAGAAGTATATATGAAACACCATGAAGTAGAGAAAGAAGAAGCGCGGGAAGTACTGTATTGAGATTCTGGTTCTGACACTGCATAAACCAAATTTATGTATATAGACGGTTATATAAGATACCTACACATAATATATAGTAATACAGCTATATATATCCTACACATCGTATCACACACACACACACACTATAGTCCAATTCAGTATACCTGATCATCGTGAATAGTTCACATAGCCACACCAAAGTTAATACCATGAAAGCCAGGAGCTGATCATCAAAAAATTCAAAGAGGAAAAAGAGGATGCCGATCATGATCTGCAAAATCGGATAGTAACCATAGGTCTGCACACACACACACACACACACAGCCCTAGTTGCTCACAGGCACAAAGACGAGCGACTCAAACACGTGGATGAAAATAAGGTGAAATGTAGGAAGCCGATGCCGAGCATGATGCTGCAGTTGAACTGTACAAATAAATGTGAATAATGTATGTATATGTATGTGTGTATGTATGCACGTATGTAATATATGATTGTGTATATCCTATCGTGTGCATTCATACTCTGTTCAATATAGTATTGTTCAGTAATATAATACCTGTGAACTTGAGCATTCGGGCCTGTGTTTCACGAAGTGTGAATGATACGGACATAGTTGTCGTAAAAAATACAAACAAAGACATTATCAGCACTCCGAACTTAAAAACGACATAATCTGCAAGATAAAACGTTATTAAACATAATTAATGTTACCTAAACCATTAGGTACTTCACCTTCAAATCCATGAGAAACACTGGGCTCCTGAAGGTAATTGAGATTGTAAAGCTCCTTTGTCTGGAAGTTGTACAGATAACCTGCAAAAAATCAATATTATACGCAAATGATATATTGCACACTGTGCGTAGATAAATAGTCAAATACACATACAGACTCACACGCATGCATATAAACATACACACAGCCGTGTCAAAATTAAATATGACAGTCCACCTTTGCTACGTGCAGTCAGAAGACTGTTCATCAGGATTGTGTCGTAGCCGACAAAATTGTCAATCAGAAAACGTTGCCACCTGGGGTAATGAGATAAATGAATGCTTTCATTCCAATTCTAAATTATACTATAGTGGATGTAGTACTCTAATAATATGTAGTACTGAAATATACACAGATATTCTGAACGAATACTAAATAAAGAACACCTAACCTGTTGCCAAAACAGGCGTTCTGTGCACGAATACTAATGTTGACTGTTCGGATTTTATGATGAAACTTGGCGGCTTCTGTAAGAATGAGGTAACCCTTTAAGACAAGCGGGCCAATATTAGTCCTCATCCAACTTGATGTGACAAAAAAAAAGAAGTATTACCTTCTCAACACTGTACAAATACATGGGATCGTATGTTCTCCCTCGTTCTGTGCTCGGTCTACCACACCAATGGATAAGAACCAAATAGGAATGCTATATACGTGTGCATGGTCGTGTTTTACGATACATTATTAGCACGTACCAATCAGTGTATCCAACTTGTCTAACGGTACAGCTCGTCTGTCTCCCTTCGGAGTTGCTACGAAGGACTCCCAACCTGCAATTCTCTGGAATAACAACGTTCTTAATTACACACACACACACACACACACACTTACCCAAACTTGTGCAAAAGTTCTCATACTTTGTTCTAAGCCTTTAAGACAGGTTGCACAATAGCCACTCCACCTACTTAGATAATGCAACAACGCAGTACTCAAAGGCCCCAAGTCTCCTTTATTGTCACGATATGCCCGCTCAGAAACCTCGCCATCCTCACCCTCGCTGGATTTGATCTTCCTTTCATGGAACCAAAACTTCCCCTCGCCGTTTTGACCGTCGTGCTGCTCCTGGTGAGTGTTCAGCACCGAGTATCCATTTTGATGATTTTCCTCAAAAGCTCTACTACTGCCTGTGATCTGCATAAATATATATAATATATACATGAGAATACCAATGGGCAGTTGTGGCGTGTGTGTACCTTGACTTGTATAAGATGTGCATCCTTAGCCTCATTTCCCGTGAATTCCGCGGCGCAACCAGGCTAAAGCAGAATCCAATGAATAGTTATGAAAATAAAGAAAAAAGAGATACACACCTGTGCCACGAAGTTGACATGCATGACCACGAGGAGAATTAGCAAAACCACGGCGTTGAAGAGGCATAGATACTCCAATATGAATCTGAACTTGGGCGTGAGCAATCTGGCGAGTACACCAGACAGCCGAGCGTGAACTCGCAGGAACGTCTGCTCCGGATCCATTGTCTCCCCGATTCTCTACCCCATGCCCCAAAGCGCGATTTTTGCCCTAATTTCTATCGGAAAAGCAGCGCTTCCAATAACCACAGGAATCTCTACGGATTACCTTAGAACAACGGGAATCAGATGTCTCAGACGAGTGAGAGCCGCGGAAACTGAATCGGATTAACCTATAACAGCAGAAATCCGCAATTGAACTAGAACAGAGCCGCCGCACACGCGCTTGAAGAAATCAGAACAATGATGGCGCTTCCAAGAATTGCTGCTAAAAATCACCCTAGAAATCGGATGAAATCTATCAAAAATCAGAACTTTGCACTGGCGCTTGCAAGAATCCACGAATTGCTGCCAAAATCCTCAGAAATCGGACAGATATCTCCCCTTTCAAGCACAAAAAACCGGAACTCTGCACTAGCGCTTGCAAAAATCCACAATGATGAGCATCAATTCGAAAATCACAGCGCTTTCTCTCCAAGAATCACCGGAACCTGTACATTTCACATTCTCACGAGCGTTCATCTGTATCCACCGTTGGGAAAAGATTTTTTTCACTTTAAATCCCCTTCTTTGATTTATACGCTATCCCAAGAATATGCCACTGTATACGCCAGCATCAGAATAGTCCATTGACCTGGATTTCCACGTGACTTTCCTCAATGAGTATTCCAGGAAATGGAAATAGGTCATTTAGCAAATCAGTTTGAATTCAAATTCGTACTATATATATTCTAGACTGTTTGATTAGCGGCTCTGTTTTGGAAAGACTTACATAGTTTATTATGAATTAATATACATTGTATTCATGAATTTATTATACACCAATAAATGAAAGAAGCTAAAAACCTGTTAATATCTTTTGAAAATTGTTCTAACTGCAACATTGAGATATGAAGGCAGTAGAAGGTTGTATTTATCGATTCCTTTGGTATATTTACCGATGCAAACCTTGTAGCTCTCCCTCTTCTTTACTTTCTGCCAGTAAACCATTAAGTGCGGCCTCTTGTTTATCATCTCTTTGTCCTCTTTTACCATCTCAATCCTCGCCAGTACTGGATGAACATCACATCGGCCATCGAAAAAGCTTCTCCTGTAAAAGAGATACACTATGATTATTGTTTTTTTACACATATGCGTGTGTCTGTATGTGTGTTTAACTGTACATATGTAACACAGACTAAGCTGTCAACGTGCATACACGTAAACATCTCTCCGTCTCTAGTTGTACATATGGAGACACTAATATACATGAGGGACCCAAACTCACAAGGTTCAACTCGTCAATATGTACACACACACACACCTGCAATATAATTGTTGGTGATGGAGAGTTCGATCTCTGCTTCTTCCAGAATGTTGAGAAGTCGCTGTTTACTGCTTTCAATGGCGTCTTTATCCTTCATTTTGTCCTCAAGTGTATGCATGTCATGAAGCTTGGAGTGGTATTTATTTGCTAAGTCAGGATTTTCCGCCATTCTCGCAATAATTACCTTTAATGCATCACTTGTTAATTATTTAAATACATAGTAATATATTAATTAAGTAAACAGATAAGGATTCTCCACTAATCCATAATTATTTAAATTGATTAATATTAATGTGTACCTGCCTCTTGAACCTGCTGTGATATGTTAAGATTTTTCAGGTATGTGGCTTAATGTGAACAGTTTTGGGTCCCAGGAATCTACCTTTGTTAACCACTCTTCTACTTTATCTCTATCAACTTTGTTACCTCCCAATGGCTGGTTAAACTTATCAAGGTACCTGTGATATAACATAAAAACATAAGCAGCACACTCTCGTGCGTGCGTGTGTGTGTGTTTCAACGAGCTCCACACAAGAATGGAAATATAAATTGACACAACTTAAGGAAAAAGACAAAATAAATTTGGAAACTTGTATTGTGTTTGAGATTCTTATCTATAATGTACACGTAATAATATGGATAAGCGTGGATATCTATATACATCAGTAAGGTTCTAGACACTGCATACATACACAACAACCTGTAACCACGTACATATGTATATACGTATATACATAGATGAGTGTTTGTTCATTAATGTCAGGCACACACAACACTTCATGCAGTGTAATATTCATACTAAAAATTGCGTCCAGAGAGAGAGAGCTGCTGTTAGGTGTGTATATATATATCCATAGACTCATGTCGTTTTAGAAGTTAGTCAACGACTGGTATAGGCATATGTACATACAGGTACACGTATCCACGGACAGGAGTTTATACACATGACTACACATGTACAACGTATATAAATATAGTATATAAAGCTTACTGCACAATAGCAAGACTGCCACGAAACACACGATTCCCATTCATTAGGATGGGTATCTTCCCATCGGGATGCTCACGAAAGAATTCTGCATCTAGGTTCCTGGCCTTGATGGGATTGATGCTAACTGGCCAGTAATCAACCCCCTAATACAATATTAATACATTAACAACGTTGTATTAGTATAATATACTTGTATTTTATGTATTTATACTTCAAAATGTTTATATTTAGTACCTGCTCTTCGAAACCGATCCTTGCCTGCTGGCTTTGTAACGACAAAGGATGATGGTAGAACTGCATTTGATGTCACTAATCAGCTCATCAAGAGTTAATCTTCATGTAATCTGACCAGCTCGAGCTTATTTAGTTTCAGTTTATTCATACAATCTGTAACCAGCTGAATTATTATCTATATATATGTATATGCATCACTACGATATGCATTATGACTTCAAACGCATATATAAAGCTGCCTGACGGACATAAATCAATGTATGTATACGCACATATCTATGTGTATATAAACACACACACACATATGTTTGTGTGTGTATTCATCAATATAATATATATATATATATAATACACATATAAATATATGTATATATTTACTGTTTGTCCCTGCATTATGTGTATACATACATATGGAATCAGTTTATTCAATAATCTGTGACAACAAGTGCATATATATAGATATAGATATATGTATATATCACTCGACATACATGATACAAACACACAGCAGTTTATATCCATACATATTATGCACACGCACACACACATGTGTGTGTGTGTGTGTCTCTATATAATATATATATATATAACATACACAATGTATATATTTACTGTTTTGTCCTTGTGCATTATGTGTATACATACATATGGAATCAAATTGAGGTTACAAATTGAGTTCATTGCGACAAAGTACATATATATATAGATAGATAGATATAGATATATGTATATATCACTCGACATACATGATACAAACACACACAGTTTATATCCATACATATTATACACTGTGCAGATATAACTCGTACATACATGTATATATATGAACTCACACACATATATGTATGTGTGTATACACACACACACCACACACACACACACACATATATATATATGGGTGTACACAATCTGCAAATTATGACATTTTATCAACTATCTAATACAAATTATGAACTGATTAGTTGCAAATTAGTGTTAAATGTACACATACCTTGTCCGGCATTAGCTCTTAAACGAGCGATATATCACATCGCGAGTTTCTAAAGAATTTGATGTCTAGATCGAATGAAGAAGAGCAAGCAAGAGTAACAGAATGTCTAACGTCTGCTTGATTTCTTTGAAATAAATGATTAAAAAAATAGAATATGAGCAATTAATTAAAACGGAGATCTGAGTATAGAATTTGTCAGAGAGGATTAATGACTAGGTTTAAGCCCCTTGATTACCAGCTGGAAACACTCTGTTCAAATGATTGAATGAGAAATTTAACTAAATCTATCACACGGCTACCAAACTTGAAATGGTAGGAAATCTCATGTATAAAATGCGCAAGGCTGCCTTGTCACATTGGGAATAGTACCCACGCTATGACAGAGGGAAGCAACAAATTCCGGCCTCATCTCACCGTTCATATTGTGCGGCCAGATCGTTTGGCGGGCTCCATATTTTTTCTTTCCAGAATGGCGGCCACGTATGATTAGTATTATATAAATTTATAAATATTAAGAAGAAGAGTTTAATACACGAGTTAAGAACAAGGTAACACATAAAGTCATTACAATCTTTTACAACGAGGTTGGTCTTTTTATGAGTTTGATGAATGAGTTAATAGAAATTAACAAATCAGCATGTGCACAATGTTGTTTTATGTACAACAAACCTATTGAATTTGTGGGAATCTAATTGAGTTTATCACAAACATAATTGAAATCGAAATGAGTTTGCAACAAACCCTACTTGTCAACTAAAAAACACACCTCAACTCACTTTACTTCGTTGCACCTAACCTCAAAGACTACTACACTAGTGTCTCGAGGACACATACTTTATATGTGCATCACGATTAAGTAGGAACTTTGGATCTTCCACTTCTTCTTCTGTTTAAAGCTGCTACTTGTTCTTGCACCTTAGACCACAGTTTAGAGGCTGAACTTCTTCCTTTGACCACTATACATAATGTCAATCTTGTTTTGGCCATGTCAATGTTCATCTTCTTCTTCTACTTCATTCCTTTCCCACCATTGTCTACATTCTTTTTATCTTTGTTATCCCCTCCCACCATTGTCTACATTCTTCTTATCCTTATTATCAATAGCCTTTCATCATTAGTAACAATCTCCTACAATGTCATTATCTCTTATTGTGCCATCAACAAGCTCATTCCTCATAGCCTTGACCTTCTTGTGTGTATCAACTTTCTCATCCTTACCTATAGTAGGTCCATCATTTCCGCCTTCAACAATAACAACTCATATATTCTCTCAATCCTTGATTTCCATTGATAACTCTTTCATGCACTTCAACTGCTTTTGTTTCTCCTTCGACCCTCCAATTCTTATATCCATGACAACTACTGAACCACAAATTCTAACAGCATAAAAGAGTTAGTCTCTTCCTTTGCCTTGCTGTATTATCTATAACCTCTTGCCAAAAAGTACACCACTTACTTAGGTGGCCTTTTATTTAAGTTTGGAAGTTGAGTCAGATGACTCAGCCTATAATAGTGATTTATTAATTGGGAATGAACCCAACTCAGTTTAGTGTTAACTTAGAGAAAGTGAACGGTATGGGCCACAAACCCAATGGAGTTCGCCAAGACCCAATCAATGTCAATGTTGACTCAAAGAAAGTCAATGGTAGGCCCACTGGTCAGACGTTGCACCGTCAGGTTTCTGGCGAATCGTTATTGGTTCGTCGCGCACTCAAAGAAGGTTTGCATGTGTTACGCGCCACCAATCTGGTTTGCTACGTGTGTATTAGATATTACCTAGGGTTGTAATTCTAACGCTCTTTGTTGTTCTTTTGGGCTTTAACGATGATGCTCTCAATTTTAAGTGGGTGGAAACGAGAGATTACATGTGAATAGTGTGGATGAGGCAGATTTATGTTGTCTTAACTATATCTAGGCTTACCCCCAGAGAACATCCAATCCAATTGTGGAACATAAAGACAAGGTATATGGGGGTCAAACACATTCATGTTCAAGTTTGAGTTCAAGTCCAATAATTTTAAAATATGACAACGTTGAGGTTCACCAAGGAGTGTTTTAGGGTTTTTAAATAAACCCCTTTATTGATATGTTCGAGGTATTATTCATTTTATTTATAGTTAATATTTGGTAACTATATATGATGTGTTTATGATGTAATCTATATATCCCATATACATATGTTATTCCATACGTCATTCAAACGTAGGCACAACACTAGTGGAGATACCTTGCCAATAGCACTGCACATAAGGGAACTCCTACTCACCTGTACACAAGCCCTCACAGTGTTTGAGTAGAGGCCAGCACAACACATTCCAATACTCCCGAGGTAAAGTTCGGCTCGTTGGTATGAACCCTTGGGACTGGACATTGCCAATAGTGTTCTAAAGATCACCGAGGCTTTTTAAGTCACCCCACATTTGGTATGCAAAATCCCGACAACCATTTTTGGCAACCATGGAGGGATATTAATTACACACGAATGGAGTTCATCATAGCAAGCAAAGTTGGGCTTAAAAGAACCGAAGAGCCGAGATTAATTAGTTTGAACAACTGGAGATTAGTGAGTAACAACTGGCCAGGAGGATGTGTTGGGTTGGTTGAAAGAGGCTAATGGAAGGTAGAGAGGTACCCCAGTTGCCACAATCAGTCCCTGCCTTGCCTATTTGAGGGAATGATGCAAACACCACATGGCCGAACTTCCAAAAAGTGAAAAACCTAGCACAACATCATCAAAGGTAGTCACAAGCTGTAAATGACAAAGAAAGGTATGAAAAACCCATAGCACATCCAGATGGAATTCTAGGTGTAGGTGTGAACGGGAATGAGCAGCACCTAAACGGGCGACCCTGCCCAACAATGACCTATGACACAAAGTGAGACAAATGGCAGGACAATGGAAGCCCTCCACCCTTTCTTGATGTAGGTGAAAGTGACAACTACGATAAGCCCCCACACTAGAGAGTTGAACTTGTGTTCAACGAGTACCTACGAGGGAGGAGACCCCACGCAGGAGGAACCCCATGAGAGGGAAGGCATGCGTTGGAGGTAGGAATCTTGAGGCGGCAAAATTAGTATAAATAGCAACAAGGGACGGGAGCCGGAGGTCCTACATGGCCAACACTACGAGCAACACAAGGCATGAAACCCAAGGCCGTCGTCACCCACCATGGTAAGGCGGGTGGACCATGGATGCCTGTAAAGAAGGGAGGAAGAGCCTCATCTAGAAGGCCCTCTCAAGGAGGGGCACCAATTACTGACAAAACAACATCTGCGCCAAGAGTTTAGCCGATTGGAAGATGCAGCAGGCTAGGGTGAGTACTAGGATGATAGCTTGAGGCTCCAAAAGACTGAGTTACACATGGGACGACCACCCACACAAAGGCGACTTGACATCAACGAGTTGACAACTAGGAAGAGGTACCAGCAAGGGCCACACAGTGGTCATTCTGGGCAAGGGATGAGAGGATTCCATCCCAAGGGAGGGAAATTTGCCCAAGCGAGCAAGACCGTATTGACTTGACAAGGGGATTTTGGAAGGGCGCATGGCAGAGTTGCAACTACCATGAGATGAGGGGATACTATCTCAGGGCAAGGAGAATTTGCCTCGACAATCATGACCATTCCGGCATCGCGAGGGGATTCCGCAGGGTCGCATGGTCCTACCAAGCCATTCGCACTGAACGAGGGAATACCGTCTAGTCGAGGTATGCTGCGCCACCAGCTGTCATGTTGGTCCCACAAAGGGGGGCCCCAAGGGATAGCTAGGAGGAGCCTGTCCTCATCACCGACCCTCAGTTAGAGGGCGGGGGTGCGAGGAGAAAAAAGGTACTTATAGGATACCGAGACATGGACTACAGCACGTCCAAAGCGGAGGGTCCAGATTAGAGCACCTCCCAAGCTCAATAGGACATCATGGGAATTGATTCATTGACCTTACTAGCATGCAAGCTCAATCAGATGTAGGAGAGCACAATGGCAGTGCCCTTACCCGCATTTCGAGGAGTGAAGAGTGAAGACACAAACTAGCATGTACACAAGTTCAAGCAGGTATGCGAGTTGAGAAGTGTAAGCGACAACCATAAGAAGCTGAGTGCATTCGCATGCACTCTGGACAAAAAGGCACACGCTTGGTGGATGCGATTCCACGAGGCAAACGAGGGAGTTTGCTAAAAAATCGCATGGAGGGCGTTTCTGGATATCTTCTAGAAGGAAAAGAATAAGAAAGAGGTAATTCATAAGTTAACTAGCTTGAAATAGAAAGTGGGAGAGTTGGTCAACGAATACACGGTCCACATGTTGGGGTACATCACCCAACTAAGGGATGCCCCATTCAACCTGACCAAGAAAATGTGGTACCGAAAAGGATTGTGGCCGGAGATCCGCAAGTGGATCGGGCTAGAGGATGATTGAATGTTCGACAAGCTACTCTAGTATGCCAAGAAGAGGAATGGTGGGAAGCTGAGAGACACTAGGAGAAGAAGGTGCAAAACAAATCGAATGCCGAGGGAATGAATGAAACCACCTCCGACAAGGAGAACATCTTAAGGCCGCCAAAAAGAAGCGGCAATAAGAGCCAGAGGGCACAAGCAATCATAACGAAGGGAGGCCCACAAGGCTGCAGCACGGTAGGAGGACCTAACTGCCACCCTCGCATAGTTAGGATACACCACGCGTGGGGACAAGTATTGCAAGGTGCGTAATGTCTATGGGTCCCACAACACGGACGACTATTACCGGTTGACCAAGCTCATAAACAACACCCTACCCCAAGTAGCCGCCTGGGTCGTCGAGCCACAAGAGGCAAATAACCAAAGAGACCAATGACACGGGGCCACTGGCGGTGGCTAGCACCGTCGTAGGTTGCGATCAAGAGACCGCAATTGGAGGTCACACTCCCAGGAGCACCAACCATATCAACCAAGGTATAACAACATGAACAAATGGCCAAAAGGCCGGGAGATGATCTACATGTTGTGTAGCAGACACCACCAGCTATACTGATGCTCCTGGATTGTCATGCTCAAACCTATGCTGTCACGACCCAATACAGGATGCAGAATTCCAGATACAGGATATAGGATACGGGATACAGGATATGCTTGCAGGATATTCCTACAGGATATGCCTGCAGGATATGCCACAGGATATGCCTAGAGGACATGTGGACTTGTTTTAGCCTTTGCATGCACATAATCACTTTTAGATGCATGCAACCACTTTTAGCACTCATGCCTAGATTAGCTCTTGGAGTTGTGAGCATAAAAGCTTCGACCTAATTGTTGTACAATTAGTTACTATCAACACAGTCATTTTATGATCATTCTTGTTCTTGTCTTGTTAGTGTCTTGCTCCTTACCTCCTGTTCCTGTCTTGCTCTTGGATCTGTCCTGCTCCTGTCTCCTGAGTTAAGCCTTCTTGTTTTGGGAACCCTGCTCTCTTCCTGGTTCCTGGATCGTGGCTTGACATATGCTAGAAGTGCACGTCCAAAGGCCACAAGGGTAGATGAAGGACCAACTCTGGCCTTGGCAACACCAACCCCCACACCACAAGCCAACCATGTAAAAATGTCATCACCAGAGCTACAATTTAGGGCAATCACGAGATCACAAGCTTGACAAATAGGACCACTAGTTGACCTCAAGGAGAAAGACAACGAGAAATCTAGTGGCAAACGAACTTGCGGAACTAGGATAGTGGGTGTGGAGGCGTGCTAAAGTGGAGGCCATTGTGGACTAGGTGAGACTTGCACAAGGTCCATGGGCAAGAAGGATGATAGGATTGCATGAGGTCCTCACAGGGAAGGTGCGTGAAACCCAGGTGTTGGTGACCCTAGGCGAGCTACTCCAGTATCTCCAAGACTATATGAAGTCCTCACTTGGGAGCTCCACGAGCCCACCATAGTCCCCCCAAGGGTCGCAACGATAGTAGTAGACTTTGTGGACAACGTACTTGCCATATATGTCCAAGTGGCAGGCCGCATAATCCACAACGTGATCATAGATGGGCGGTCAGGGGTAAACATCATATCGGCAGAACTCCATTAGGAGTTGGGGATGCCAACCTTAGAGTGTCAAGCCACGATCCAAGAACCAGGAAGTGAGTAGGATTCCGAGAACAAGAAGGCTTGACTCAGGAACAGGACCGAGAGCAGGACAGGAACTAGGAACAGGAAAGAGGATCCAGGAGCAGGACAGGATCAGATAGGATCCAGGAGCAAGACAGGAAAGCGTAGGACGGATCCAGGAACAAGACAGGAACAGACAGGATCCGGAGCAAGACAGGAGCAGGAGGCAAAGAGTAAGACAAGAACAAGACAAGAACAAGAACAAGAATAATGTAGAATGACTGGTGTTGATAGTAACTGATTGTACAACAATTAGGTCGGAGCTTTTATGCTCACAACTCCAAGCTAATCTAGTCATGAGTCTAATCTAGTCATGAGCTAAGAATAGTGTCCCTTATCCTCTAGGCATATCCTGTAGCATATCCTATAGGCATATCCTATAGGAATATCCTATAGGTATCCTGTAGGAATATCCTGCAGGCATATCCTGTAACCCGTATCCTGTATCGAAATCCTGCATCCTGTATCCTGTATCCGGAATCCTGTATCCTGTATCGGGTTGTGACAGCACCTCCTCCCTAAGGACGAGTTCCACGAGTCTTAGGACCTGGTTTAGCAGGATAATGCCGATGGAAGGCAGCAACTTTGGAAGAAGCATGGAGTAAGTTGGATGCAGGTTCCCAAGTGCGATCGGTAGGCAAATAACCTTTCCAATCCACCAAGTATTGAAGTTGGCGGCGATGAAGACGAGAATCAAGGATGGCTGCAACTTCGTACTCAGGTTCACCAGCAATGACCACAGGAGGGGGAGGAGAAGAAGCACGACCAGGAAGAGAAGAAGGATGATACGGCTCCAACAAGGAGGTGTGAAACACAGGATGAAGTTTCACCGTGGATGGTAACTCGAGTCGGAAAGCTACAGGATTTACCTCCGCCACGATCCTGTAAGGGCCCAATCGTTGAAAATCCAACTTAGAAGAAGGCTGTTGGTGCGAATGTGTCGACGAAGAAGCCACACGAGATCACCAATCTTGTATGCAGGTGCCGGCTGACGGTGAGCATCAGCATGATGCTTGTACCGTTCCTGTGCCTGCTGAAGATGAACCTGGAGATCATCCTGTACCTGACGAAGATGCTAAGACGATCCTGTACTGCAGGAGCGGAAGAAGGAGAAGCAGGAGGAGCAAAGTCAAAACGTGGATGGTGGCCTGTAAGAGCAAAGAAAGGTGTCTGCCTGTAGATGCGTGAACGGAGTTGTTGTAGGCAAACTCCGCCATTGGAAGAAGGTCCAACCAGTTGTCCTGTTGGTAACTGATGAAGCAACGAAGATATGTTCTAAGGTCTGAATTGTGCGTTCGGACTGCCCATCAGTTTGTGGGTGATATCCTGAAGAAAGATCCGCTTTAACCTGTAGACTCCGAAGAAGCTCTCGCCAAAACTTGGACATGAATTGTGGACCTCGATCGGAAACAATGCTCTCAGGAAGACCATGTGTCGGAACACTTCGCGGATCACCAACTCAGCAGTTGTCTGGCCTGTAGCAGTCTTGTTACATGGTAGGAAATGAGCCTTTTGGTGAAACGGTCAACCACCACAAGAACTGCATCAAATCCGCGAAGGAGGAAGATCTGTGAGGAAATCCATAGAAATGGATCTCCAAGGAGCAGAAGGAACAGGAAGAGGACGAAGAAGACCAGAGGTGCATGACGAGGCATCTTCGACCTGTTGCAGGTGTCACAACTCCGTACAAACCTTTCCACAAAACCTCGCAACCCAGGCCACCAATAGTTGCGAGTCACCAACTCAACTGTCTTGGCCACACCAAAATGTCCTGTAGCCGGGGTATCATGACAATCCTGTACCACACGAGTCCTGCAAACACCAACAGGAACGTACAGGAGACCTTCCCGGTACAGGAGTCCGTCCTGTATGGCAAACAGCGTGTAGTCTGAACGGGAACTGGAGGAAGAGGAGCTTGCAATGTCAGGACTAATGTGTGAGAACACATTCTTGCCAAGTCGTCTGTAGCCAACTGCGAACGGATGTCCTGTAGAAGTGTTGAATCTGCTGGAGCCTGATGAACCTGTAGTGCCGCAAGCCGGAATCGATCAGGACCCAAACACTTGTCTTTGACAGTCATATGCAGGATCGCCTGGGACCGGTGCAAGGTAAGAGCGCCTAGACAATGCGTCCGCCTTGCCATTCCGAAAACCGGGCCTGTAGACAATGACGAAATCAAAACGTGATAGGAACTCCGCCCACCTAGCCTGTCGTCGACTGAGAACTCGAGCCGTTTGAAAATACTCCAGGTTCTTGTGATCCGTAAGAACTTGTACAGGATGCGCAGCACCTTCCAGGAAATGCCGCCACTCCTCGAACGAATCCACAATGGCCTTGAGTTCCTTGTCATGAATCTCGTAATTGATCTCCGCCGAAAGGAACTTACGAGAGTGAAAAGCTACAGGATGAAGCAACTTGTCTTCTCCAACTTGTGATAGGACGGATCCTACTGCAAAATCCGAGGCATCTGCTTTCAACGAAGAAAGGTCGAGAAGATCAGGATGTGCTAAAATCGGAGCTGTCGTGAAGGTGTCCTTGAGTGTTGTGAATGCATGTTCCGCCTTGTCGGACCAAGAGAAAACCTCTGTGCGCTTGGTGAGTTCCGTGAGTGGAAGTACACGCTTGGAGAAGTCCTGTATGAACCGCCTGTAGAAGTTTGCAAAGCCAAGGAAACATTGTACATCTCGTACAGACTTGGGCCTCTCCCACTCCACGATGGTCTTCACCTTGTGCATGTCCATGGAAACGCCAGCAGGAGAGACGATGTAGAACTCCACAGAATCCCTATCGAAAAAACACTTCTCCAACTTCGCATGCTCGCGAAGCCGCTGTAGAACCAATCGTACATGCTTGTCATGTGCCGCCTGGTCCTTGGAGAAAATCAAAATGTCGTCGAGGTAGATCACCACAAACTGGTCCAAGAAGTCACGAAAGATGTCGTTCACCATGTGTTGGAACACGGCTGGGGCATTGGTAAGGCCGAAAGGCATCACCGTGTACTCGAAGTGTCCATACCTTGTACGAAAGGCAGTCTTCCACTCATCGCCTGGACGAATCCGTACAAGGTTGTAGGCCCCTCGTAAGTCGATCTTCGTGAACACCTTTGCTCCTCGCAGCCGATCGAGAAGTTCCGGGATCAATGGCAACGGGTACCGATTCCGAATGGTACTTGATTCAAACCCCTGTAGTCCACAAACGTAAGCTCCCATCCTTCTTCTTGACAAAGAAGATAGGCGCTCCTGCAGGGGACTTTGAGTGACGAATGAAGCCGGATGCCAAGTTGTCCTCGATGTACTGGCGAAGAACCTCCAACTCTGTGGGTGACAATGCGTAAATCGGTCCGAACGGTGGAGTCTTTCCTTCTGCAAGATCAATAGGACAGTCGTAGGACCTGTGAACAGGAAGAACTGTAGCCTTGTGCTTGTCAAAAACGTCCTTAAAGTCGTGGTACTTGGATGGTAGAGAAGAAGGAGGAGAAGGAAAGGAGTAGGCGAAGGAGATTGAAAAACAGGAGAGTCAGACACAGGAAAGGTAGAAGAGGACGTAGGAGTTACTTGAAAGGCAAAAAGGTGGAAAGGAGCAGGATCAGTGGTAAGTTCATGCATGGTAGTGGTAAGAACTCGGAGAGGAGAAGGAGGGAGCTGTGACTGAAAAAGAGGAAGGATCTTGGGGGGAACAGAAGCAGAGTAACAAAAGGAGGCAGGATTGGGAGAAACCTGTGTGGATGTTGACGAGTGTACAGGATTGGAAGAATCCTGTACAGAAGTCCGTGGTTGCACAGGAGTGAGGAAGCCTGTGAGTGTGCTGACGAACCAACAGGAGGTGGATCCTGTTGAGGAGGAACCTTCGACACTGATACAGGATTGGAAGAACCCTGTACAGGAATCCGCAAACTTACAGGAGTGGAGAGAACCTGCGGATGTGCTGAGGAACTGACATGAGGTGAATCCTGTCGAGGAAGAGTCTTCAACACTGGTACAGGAACAGGCACGGTCAATCCTGTAGCTTGTACTGCCTCAGACACCAAGGATGTATCCTGCACGCAGGAAGGTACAGGATTGATCCTGGCTGCTGGAGAGGAAAACGTGAGCGTCCTAGACCTCCAGTCGATCTGCGGATTTGCAACAACGAACCATGGCATGCCAAAAATGATGGGAGTCGACCGAGTCTTGATCAAGTTGAAGGAAATCGAACAGTTGAATGCACCATGACTGCAAGAGAGAGGTGTGGTAGCGTGGGTAACTGCGCCAGAAGCAATCAAACGACCATCGGCCACCTCTACAGGAACTGCACGCTTCAACTTCACCACCGGAATGCCATGCTGAGCTGCAAAAGTGTCATCCATGAAACATGCATTTGCACCAGTGTCTAACAGGGCAAACTCCTTGAGCTCTCGGTTATTGAGGCGAATGTGTACAGGAAACTTGAGTGATGGAATGGTATGAGCAGCACCAATGGAGCCTGCACCTACGTCCAACTTCGCGGCTCCTAGACGAAGTGGACATTGAAGTTTTCCGACTGAACTTCAGCTTCGGCTTCACGCGTCTTGAACTTTCTGGCTTTATTAGGACATTCCGCCACCTTGTGTCCTGCTGCACCACAATACCAAGCATAGGTTCTCACCCGACGACGTTGCTTCTCAGCAGTTGAAAGTGGGCCACGCTTGGATTTGTTAACCTCCATAGGAACTGCTCCAGAAGGTGTCGTAGGAACATGTGCTACGGCTACAGGATTGGCTGGCAGGAACTGCTGACGGAATTTTTCCTGACGGCGCTCGAACAAACGGTTGTCGCACGAACGGCTGTTGCATGATCTCCGCTAACGTTTGAGCATCCGGTAACGTAAGGAGAAGGTCCTTCACATCATCCCTCAGCCCAAAACGGAAGTGTTCGATCAATGCAGTCTCGTCCCATGGAATGTTCGTGCACAATTGCTGAAATTCGGATGCATAAACGGAAGCTGGTCTGGATCCTTGTGTGAGCTTCCGTAACTTCGTGCATGCAGAACGGTACTTATCAGGATCTCCAAAACAGGCTTCAAAGGCAGCCACGAAACCTTCAAAGTCTTCCATCAATGGGTCGTCACGCTCCAGCAAGGGAGCAACCCAAGCCCGTGGAGATCCACTTAGTAAGGATGCCAAAAGGCCAACCTTTTGTGCATCGTCGAGTAGCGGCGTGGTTGCATGCGGATCAAGAGCCGGATCTGATTCAGGAAACCTTGGAAATCGGCACGGTTGCCACTGAACTTTCTGGCATGCTGATCTTCGGCTGGAGAAAAGTTCGATGAAGAAGGAACCACCGATGCCTGAGAGAGAGCCTGCGCAGCAGCCTTGGAGGATGCATCAGCAGCTGCATGTGCCGCATGGTGGAGCCTTGCAGATCGGTGACCACTTGGCACAAAGTGGCCAGCTCATGAAGCAACATTTGGTGCTCGCGTTGAAAGTGCTCAAAATCAGCCATGATCTATGAAAGAAAGAAAGAAGAAAAACGAAGGAAAAGAATCAAGGAAAAAAAAGTAGCTGGGAAACGGAGAGCTATGAAAGAGTTACTATCAAACTGTCAAGCCACGATCCAGGAACCAGGAAGCGAGTAGGATTCCGAGAACAGGAAGGCTTGACTCAGGAACAGGACCGAGAGCAGGACAGGAACTAGGAACATGAACAGGACGGATCCAGGAGCAGACAGGTCAGGATAGGATCCGGGAGCAAGACAGGAAAGCGCAGGACGGATCCAGGAACAAAACAGGAACTAGACAGGATCCGGGAGCAACAGGAGCAGGAGCAAAGAGTAAGACAAGACAAGACAGAACAAGACAAGAACAAGAACAAGAATGATCGTAGAATGACTGGTGTTGATAGTAACTGATTGTACAACAATTAGGTCGGAGCTTTTATGCTCACAACTCCAAGCTAATCTAGTCATGAGTCTAATCTAGTCATAGCTAAGAATAGTGTCCCTTATCCTCTAGGCATATCCTGTAGCATATCCTATAGGCATATCCTATAGGTATATCCTGTAGGAATATCCTGCAGGCATATCCTGTAGAATATCCTGCAGGCATATCCTGTAACCCGTATCCTGTATCGAAATCCTGCATCCTGTATCCTGTATCCAAAATCCTGTATCCTGCATCCTGTATCCTGTATCGGGTTGTGACATAGAGTCCTCACCCTTCCTCATACATATGGCGAACCAAGCAAAGGTAGCGCCAAGGGAATCATGAAGAAGGTGATTAACGTGGTCATCCTCAACATGCACGCAAAAGGAGGGTTTGAATTACTTCTGGGTCGGCCGTGGCTCAGGGGCGTGAGGGTATAGCATGACTAGGAGAATCATTGGGTCCAATTCCCCGCCAATGGAGGACTAATATCCGTTATAACAAAAGAGGTCTGGGCACCACCATCGAAATCCTGACCCAGGAGTACACCTCTCAGATTGGAGCGAGGGGCCGAACGATGAGGAAGAAGTAACTATCTTGGCATGCTTGCCAGACTTATTTGTTGTAGGGGAGGTAGACCCTCGGCATGAAGTATGGGAGTCTGTTGCCATGTATCTAATGACTTGACTAGAGGCGGAGCAGAAACCTCAGAAGCACAAGGAAATGCAGAGTGTCGCCTCACCTACCCAAGAGGAGTACTGCGGCAAGCCAATGTATGGGTGGAACATGACTCCTGAAATGGCAATAAAGCAGGTCAACATAGGCACCGACGAGGACCCCTAGCTAGTGAATGTCAATGCTCACATAGGCTCAAAACTAAGAGAGAAGATTGTCGACTACCTCCGTAGGCATAGGGAAGTGTTCGCTTGGACCTATCATAACCTAAGGGAGTACCGCCAAAGTTATGCCAGCACAAGATTAAGCTAAAACCCGACGTTTGACCTAGTCGCCAACAACGGTACCACATCAATCCAAACTTCGTCCGGAAGGCCAACAAGAGATTGACAAATGGCTTGAAGCGGACTTCATTTACCCCATTGAGAACCCAGAATGACTTTCACTAATTGTCATCATACCCAAGAAGGACGGGTAGTTGAGAATTTGTATAAACTACCAATAATTGAATGCCACCACGAAGAAAGACATGTTCCCCATCCCATTCACAAAGGTCATTCTAGAAGACATAGCAGGTCAAGAGATGTACTTGTTCATGGATGACTTTAGCGGGTACAACTAGGTGACGATTGTAGCAAAAGACTAAGCCAAGGCTGTGTTCATCACAAATTGAGAAGTGTACGCATTTAGGGTTATGCCATTTGAACTCTGCAACACCCCGGCCACGTTTTAGAGATTGGTCCACATATATTTCTGGACAATCTCACAGACTTTGTCTGAGCATTTCTGGATAACTTCACAACATATGGACCAGTCGAGGACCACATGGCACACTTGGAATGGGTGTTCCAACGCTAGCAGGAATCTGGGATATCTCTTAACCTTTCAAAGTGTGTATTTGGCATGACTACAGGGAAAACTATTAGGACACATCGTCTCCAAAGAGGGCATCACAGTGGACCCAGGATTGGTATGAGCACTAGCTGAGATACCACCCATAGAATGTCACGGAGCTCTAGTGGTTCTTGTGGAAGGTAGGGTTCTACCACAAGTTCATCTTATAGTACGCTAATAGGGCCTAGTCGATGACCGAATTACTCACTAAGGAGACGCCTTATGAATGGACCACCAATTGACAAGCAGCCTTCAAAGACATTAAGTGCCAGCTAGTGGAAGCACCTATGCTCATCTCATCATATTGGAATCGACAGTTCCACTTACAGATGAATGGTTCTAGCGTAGTGGCATGTGTGGTTCTGTCCCAAGGGACGACAACCGAATGCTTCAATGTTAGGCACCTCTACGTACAATCTAGAGACCCTCACAATACCACCTGACCTCCCCCGAGCTGTCTCTAGTCTTCACACGCTGCTCTCCAAGAAAGGCTTCCAATAATAGTGCCCTTAATTCTCCCTTAGATCTAGGTATAGCTCCTTACGAATATTCTAGCTTATACCTTTTTGGGGAATATTCTTTGATTCGTTATATGGGTCATAACAATCCTCCCCCATTAGCAAGTCCTTGTCCTCAAGGGCAGTATAACTTACTCAATTGGTCCTATATCATTAGCCTCGTACATCCACAAAGAATCTACCCGAGACTCGTTCCTTGTGAGTACTCTCTTTAACTGGCTAACGTGAAACACTGGGTGCACCCTCACTCCTTCTGGCAGTCGTAGTCGATATGCCACCTTACCGATACGCTCCAGAATCTCATAAGGACCTGAGTACCTAGGAGACAACTTATCATTGCGTCCCTTCCATAAGGCCACAACTGTGTTCCGCCTTACATGTGTGGCAAATACCACTCGGAGATATACATAATCCCCCACCTGGAACTCTCGGAAGCTTCTGTGCTCATTAGCAAACTTGATAGCTCGGCTCTGAGCTGCTTATAAGTTCTTCTTACAAAACTCTGAATGTTTTCAAGTTCAACACTCAGATCTTTAGCTTCCTCATCCATGTTGCCTTGAGCCTTCTTACTTGCTAAACCGAGCTCAAAAGCTGTCTTGGGATGTCGTCCAAACATAGCATAGTATGGACTCATTCCAATGCCACTGTGCTGGCTGTTATTATAAGCAAACTCGAGTAATGGAATATACTTATCCCACTGACCTTCCTTCTGGTTAAAGTGCACCTTAGCATATCTTCCAGAACTTGGTTCACCCTCTCTGTTTGCCCATCTGTCTCGGGATGATCTCCGCTACACAGCTTAAGCTTCACTTCTATGCACTTAGAAAAGCCTCTCCAAAAGCTAGAAGTGAACTTGGAGTCCCTATCACTTACAATATCATCTGGAAATCCGTGAATAGGAAATACATGTTGTAAATACATCGTAGCTAGCTCGGATGCATTCACATTCTTCCCCAAGGGAACTAACTTGACAAACTTTGTCAACCTGTCCACAATGACCCACACCTGTTCATTCTGCCTCTGTGTCCTTGGCAAATGGGTGACAAAGTCCATAGAGATACTGCCCCATCGCCTGTCTGGAATAGGCAATGGTACTAATAGCCCACCTGGTTTCTCCCTGGGCACCTTTACTTGCTGACACTTGTCACAAGTCCTGTAGTACTCTATGATATCAGCTTTCATATTCCTCCAGTAGAACCTCCTTTTGATCAACTCATACGTTTTCCTCTCCCCAAAATGACCAGCCTCCGGGCGATCATGATGAAAATATAGTACCTGGTTGATCAAATGGTCCACACGAGGAAGGTACACACGGCCATTGTAGTACAAAACCCATCCTGAAATGAGAATGGTGGCTCTAGTTGTCCTTTGAGTTCCTGCACCTCGGCGTCTTGTGCTTGAGCATGTTGAACTACTTGGCTAAACTCACTGACCGTCCTTGTTAATGCATTACATAAGCGTGTTTGGAATTCTCCCACTACTGTGGCTCTCCTAACGCGTGACAAAGCATCTGCCACCACGTTAGTCTTTCCTGCGAGATGCTCAATAGGAAATTCGCCAAACTCCATGAGCTTAACCATCCAGCGAGCTTGCCAAGAGTTTAACTCTTTCTGTGTGAACAGATACACCAAAGGCTTGTGATCTGTAAACACCTTGAAACTTGCACCATAAAGATAGTGCCTCCAAACTCGTAATGCATTAACAATAGCCAGTAGTTCTTGCTCATACGTTGAGTACCGTTGCTCTGCAGGATTCAAAGTACGACTCTCATAAGCAATAGGCCTTCCCTCTTGCATAAGTACAGCTCCAATGGCCACTCCACTTGCATCACACGATACCTCATAAGGCTTAGAGGGATCTGCAATACATAAAACTGGTGCACGTACCAAAGCTTGTTTCAAAGCTTGGAAACTGCTCTCCTCTGAAGCACTCCATGCAAAGGGAACGTCCTTCCTTAGCAACCTAGTTAACGGAGAAGCTTTCTTGGCATAATCCTTGACATACCGCCTGTAATAACCAGCCATGCCTAAGAAACTCCGTAACTCTTGTGCATTGCTAGGAACTGGCCATTGCTCCACCACTGCCACTTCTGTGGATCAGTCTTCACTCCACTTGGCGTCACAATGTGACCCAAATACTCCACTTCGCACTGAGCAAATGCACATTTGCTCTTCTTTGCATAGAGCTTGTTCTTCCTCAGCAATTGAAGAACTCTCTGCAAATGCTCCACATGCTCCTTCATATTCTTACTGTAAATAAGAATATCGTCGAGGAAGATCTCCACAAAGTCATGCAAGTAGTCACCAACACCTCAATCATCAACCGAGTGAATGTGGCTGGGGCATATGTTAAGCCAAATGGCATAACAGTGAACTCAAAATGCCCGAAGCTAGTGTTGAAAGCAGTTTTGTAGATATCTGCCTCCTTCACAGCAATCTGATGATACCCGCTACGCAAGTCTATCTTGGTGAACACTCTGGCTCCACTGAGATGATCCATGATAGTATCCACACGTGGCATGGGCATCCTGTCCTTCACTGTTTGCTTGTTGAGAGCTCTGTAGTCTATGCACATCCTCATGGTGCCATCCTTCTTCATGACAAGCAATACTGGTGCACCAAATGGAGACTTGCTCGGTTGTATGAAGCCATATTCCAATAGCTCCATCACTTGTCTCTTAACCTCTTGCTCCTCAGCATGGCTCAGTCGGAACGGCTTACGGTAAATAGCTTTCGTACCCTGTTCCAACACAATCTCATGCTCCACACCTCTTGCAGGTGGTAAGCCATGAGGTAGCTCAGGAGGGAAGACATCAGCAAATTCCTAAGGACAACTTGCACAGCAGCCTCGCCCAGTGTGACATTAAAAGAATCTAACTCACGTATATACATCAGAAAGACTTGATCTTCTTTATTACGAGATATTTCTTCAAAGACATAGTAGAAAGATACTTGTTTGGAGACTCAAGCCTTGTTCCAAACCAAGTGTCTTTCACTCCACTGTACTCAAGCTTCACTCGCTTGATGCTCCACTTGATCTCAGGATCCACACGCTCCAACCAGCTCATCCCAAGGATGAGGTCCACACGCGCTAACTCCGCAAGGAAGAAAGTCTCCACCAGCTGAGTTTTGCCAACCGTCAGTTGTAACTCCTCCACACAAGCATTCCAGCTCTGTGTGACAGTAGTTGAGCCCTCAATCTCGTATTGAGGCACAGTCTTCATGGGCAAGCTGCACTCCTGCACTAACTTTGCTGATACAAAGTTATCGCTACTTCCGCTATCCAAGAGGATTCGCACTGGACGTTCACCAAGTTGTCCCTCCACCACAATAGCACATGTGTGTGGCTCCTCCCGTGCCATGCAGTTTACCTGTCGAGCAAGAATAGACAAAAATTTACCTCGTGGTTTAGAACTATCTCCCTTGTGTTCCTCTCCACGCTCCATCTCCTGAAGCTTCTTAGGTGTCTTCTTGTCCTTGTCACCATTGAACCCCTTGCCCTTGGGCTTGTTCCTCCTGGGACAATTTGCCTTCCAGTGTCCCACCTCTCCACACAGGTGGCAACGTTCACTATCAAACACCTTGACAATCTTCTTAGGCCGATTGTCGGTGCGATAAGAACTAGAAGCTACCAGCTTGGACTTCGGCCTAGCACGATGGCTATTCCCTCTATACTCCTGGTGCTCACGAGGACTTGGAGAGGTGCTCCTACCACGCTTCTTGCCATGTCGCTCATTCTCCTTAAACACCTTATCCTCCTCATTTAGCAAGCGAGCATATTCGAACAGCTCCTCTAAAGTCTTGGACTGAATTACCGAGTTAAGATGTCTGCGCAAGTTAGCACTTCGCATCCCATCTACAAAATAATCCTTCTGCTGGTTGACAGACACGTCAGGTACACAGCAAAGTAATTGACTCAATTTCTCAATGTAATCGTCCAAGGTCATCTTCCCTTGCTCTAAATGTCGCAATTCACGCCTTGCATGAGACACATCGAACCGAGGAGCATACTCCTTCTTAAATAGCTTAGAGAATTCTTCCCAAGTTGCAATCATCTCCTGGTGAGCTAACTGGCGCTGATTTCGAATGCGTGTCCACCACCTCGCAGCTTTATCCTTCAAGGCTACTGATACAGCTATCATAGCCTGCTCGTAGTTACTCCATGTGCAGTGAGCAAGTTCGCTGCTATCTCAAGCCAACTCATAGCCTCATCCGCAGATTCTTTACCGGTAAAGGTGGAACGCGAAGACAATCTAGCACCCTGCTCTTACCAGTCACAGTTCCTTGAGCAAGTTGATCTTCAATAGTATCCAACCGCTCACGAATCACCTCCAAGGAACCAGTCACGTACTCTTGAAATTGCTTGGAATCCTTCGCCATAGCGTATAATTCAAGCACGATTTCCTGGTTCGTCCACTCCTCATTGGTGTTGTCTTCTCCTTCCCACCAGTCACTCATCTCGAACCTCGCTCCGATACCAAATTGTTAGGCACCTCTACGTACAATCTAGAGACCCTCACAATACCACCGACCTCCCCCGAGCTGTCTTAGTCTTCACACGCTGCTCTCCAAGAAAGGCTTCCAATAATAGTGTGCCCTTAATTCTCCCTTAGATCTAGGTATAGCTCCTTACGAATATTCTAGCTTATACCTTTTTGGGGAATATTCTTTGATTCGTTATATGGGTCATAACATTCAACCCATAGCATATAGAAGCTACCTCATGACACTGGCAGAACAAAATAGAGTCGGTCAATGAATACACTATGCGCATATTGGGATACACACCCGGCTAAGGGATGCCCCAATCGACTTGACTAAGAAAATGTGGTACTAGAAGGGACTTCGGCTGGAGATTCGCAAGTGGATCAGCCTACGCCAAGAGAGGAAGATGTAGGACAAATCAAACACCGAAGGGGCAAACGACACCACCACTGATGAGGAAAATCTCTCAGACATCTCAAAACCTACCAGGAAGGAGAAATTCAGGAGGGAAAGGGCACATACAGCCACAGCGAGGGGAGGCCCAACGAGTGGCAACATGAAAGGAAGACTTAACCGTAACATTGGCTCAAATGGGATACACCATATGCGGAGACAAGTACTGTCGGGTATGTAACATCCGCGAGTCCCACAACATGGACTTGCTATCGATTGGCCGAACTCCTAAGCAACAGGCTACCGCAGGCAGCCACATTAACAATAGAACAAAAAGCAAAAGGGAAGGCAGATAGCCGGAGGAGTTATGACCGTAGAACGGAAAGGGACAGCCAACCTTGTAGGAGGTTGCAATCTAGAGACCAGAGTCGTAGGTCCCACTCCCGTGAGTGGCAACCCTACCAACCCAAGCATGGTGATAGAGAGAGACGGCCGGATTGTAAAGAGATGATGTGTGCACTATGTGGAGGTCCACACCCACTCTACCGATGCTCATGGGTATCCCTAATCAAACCAATACTAGAGGCGTAAGCAACCAGCATGACAAGGGCAGGTAATGGGCAGACCCTCGCTAGCCCGGCACAAATCCTCGCACCACAAGTGAACCAAGTAACGGTAATACTACCAAGACAAGACAACAAGATGAACACAATGCCACAACTCCCTTAGCAAACAAAACAAGTCAACCACATGGACGTAGAACCAGCACCACAAAAGGGAACGGATAGCAAAACCCACAGTATTAAATCAGTGGGTAAGGAAGTAAACCGACGTGTCGACCGCCCTAGAATCAATGAAGCCCAACCAGAGCCAAGGATTGCGGAGAACAACGAGGATTCGGGGACGCCCCACCTTCACCATGGGAGAGACCGAGGCATCAACGGGGCAAGAAGCGCCACTCATTTTAGCCGCGCAATGGGGGAATCGACCACGAGGATCATCAAGGCCCCAACCAAGAGGCACTGCAACCACAGTGGATTACGTGAATGACGTGCTGACCATTCTGGTTTGTATGGCATGTCACATAATCAGCAAGGTGATTATAGACAGAGGGTCGGTAGTGAACGTCATTTCAATAGAACTCCATCGTGAACTAGGTATTCTAACCCTAGAGCCCACTCCCTTCTAGGTACGTATGGCAAATCAAGCCGAGGTAACACCCAAGGGCATCCTAAGGGTAGTAGAAGTCAAGATCCAAACAATCAAATTTTGGATAAATGTCGTTGTCCTCGACATGCACATTGGAGGGGGATTCGACTTGCTTCTTAGTCGACCCTGGCTTAGGGGTGCAAAGGTGCAGCATGATTGGGAGCACCAACAAATAAGATTCCGTACCAAGAAGGGAATTAAGTTCATATCCACAAGCCAAGTCCAGGCACTTGCACAAAGATTCAGAGTGGTAGAATATCAGGCTCCAGGCAGGCGCAAAGGATGGGACATCGGCGAAATGGCAACCTTCGATGGCCGTCCACTAGGCTTGGGCCTCATAAGGCGGGAGGACCCTCACTAGAGGAAGCATGGCACAAGTGGACTAGGGATCGCAGGGGGATTGCCCAAAGACCAGAACAATGCAGACACTATGCGGGAGCACAAGAACTAGTTCACCAACTACTGTTGTGATTTCGGGGAGCCACTTGGACACAGCCCACTGGACGATAGTGCCAGCCAAGCAGGCCTGACTCAAGCTCGGCAGTAGACCCTAGCAAGGACATTCCTGGATAGGTATAGGGTGTGAGGGCCCATAGGGGGAATGTGTGAGATCGATGGCAGGAAGCCTTGGTGGAAAGGGACTAACTGGTAAAGCTCTACAGTTAGGACTAGGATGGGCTCCACCAGACACCATCAAGGCCACAACGAATGGCAATGACGAACAAGCACTACGATAGAGAGTCGATAGTAGCTACTTTGGGCCAAACATCCACCTAGATGGAGCTCAATCCAAGGCACCCTGGGGCGAGGCAGCCAACGCAACAGCGAATCCCCAAGGAGGTGGAGTAGGTAGGACAGAGCGGTTGGAAGGAGGATTCCAAACACACATGTGGCCAGCTCACAGGGTCACATGGTCCACGAGGATGGACCACATGCGTGACGCACATACTACAAAGGCCATGATGGTCGGACGGTGCCATCATTGCGTATCTGGGTGCGGGGATAGTCGCACCAGTCACCTCAGAGGATGTCAGGAGGACCACCACGTCAGCAGTGCCTCGGAAGGAGGTGTATAATGTTATACTTCAACCACCATGATGACAGATTGGACAAAGAGGAACAGGCCAGTGGTGATCCAAGAGAGTGCGTGTCCATTGAGGGCCAGGAGCAAACAGTGGAACTCGTGTTGCCAAGGTACTCTAGGTTTAAAGAATTGATCGACCAACCCGATGTTCGACGGGTCAGGAGATAGCTGCGTCTGGACGAGTTTTTCAACCTTCCATGGGGAGAGGTGAAGAGCTCGGGATTCTCCAAGAAAGCCATATAATTCATTCAATTGCAGAATTGGTAGTTGACCAGACCAGACACAAAGGGATCTAGTTTTGCTCAGACGGGAGCACAATCTTCTGCATTATGTTTGACAAATTAACGATAGTCTTCTAACTACTGGAGGATGGCCTCGTAGTAGGAGAACTGTCAGAGATGGAGCCACAGAAGCCCGCCACCATGGGGAACGAGGCACTAAGGGGCATGTAAGAAAAGGTGGAAGTGGCTGAATTCATAGCACTCGTGGCCTTCATGCTCACGGGAAGAACGGGGAGACAAATCACTAGATGGTTGGCAAACGGCTTTTGTAGGGCATGGGAAGGAGTCATGGTGAACTGGTCAGATTGCCTTAAGCAGTACTTGGTCCTGGCTCTAACCAGAGGTATCCACAAAGTTTGTATCAGGACCGAGCGAAGACTCTCCACAACCGGCCATATCGCTATCATGATTGCAGGCTTGTTTGGCCAAACTACAATTAGAGTACCACCACAACCCCAGACAGGGGAGGAAGAGTGGATCGAAACAAGTCAAGACAACCGTAAGGAAGTCGGGACCCTGGAGTCGACAGAGAAGCAGGTAAGAGGCAGCCCCCCTCCTGACCAGGAACCACCCAGGCACCAAACAATGGAGCCTATACACGCGGTCCCCCTAGCTATGGGACCCTCATTATCACTGGACTTCCTATCAAAGATACCCGGATGATCAATCGGGCCAGGCTAGGGGGAACGGAGGGCGAGTTCGAGGAAGAGTCAAAGGTTACCTACCAACATTTCCATGTCGACTATCGGTGGGCCTCCATGGCCTACATCAAGCTCGTAGAGGCCTTTGACCAACTAAAGGAAGCAATGGTGGTGTATAACGACCTCGACCTCCCAACCATGGCAGAGGAACATGATGTTATAATAACTAAGCTCATAGAACGACTGCAAGCCACACGGGAGGAAGCCAAAGAAGCTATGGAACTACTCTGCCAAGGGGCCCTACTGTGTAGGTAGCTATGAAGAGAAGGAAGGATGCTAGGGAACTGTGGGACAAGTCAGCAACATAAATTGATTGGTTACAGGGGGAGTACGATGCCCTCCAAAGGCTCTTGGATCACCACTAGCACACCCATAGTCAGGCCTTAGCAGAGAAGGAACAGCAAACTCACAAACTCAGGACTCAGATTGAACAAAGGAGTAGGGAGTTCGAAGAAGCCCTAGCAAAGTTGGTGGCGATCAAGGAAGAATTGCACCAAATGACTCAACTTACAATGGCCGGAACCACACCTGCGGCCAGCCAAGAGGAACCCCTACCCAAAGGGTCATGAGTGTTGCATTACAGCCAAGCACAAGACAAGAGAACATCTCACTCAGAAGGCAGGACCCACCACAAACCACTACCACAGAATTAGTGGAGCACACCCAACAATAAGCCCAACTACTCACAACAAGGGAACAAGAACTACATTGCTTGTGTGAGCAAATCTGAGATCTGGAGGCTCAAGTAGAACATGCGAGGAGCAGCATAAGGCGGGGTTCCAAAGGGAGCTATAGAAGGCTACGTGTTACAGGATGTGACGATCGCCACCCTTAAGTAGAAGCTAGACGCAATTGAAAGAGAAGCCATTACCTACCATGACCACTCGGACATGACCTAGGTTAAGGAGCACATGGCCCGAGGATGTGTCAATGAATAAGTCCAGGCATTTAGTTGACAGTGGTTTGACCACTGTCAAACCGCCAGCCAGCGTGAACGAGCGATGGGATGAAGTGTTCGAGCGATGAAGGTACAACAGGTATGGACTAACGATGACAACTGTCAGGTGGCACTTAACCAGGTGTTGATCCAATCATCCGAATCAATTACCAAGGTACTAGGACAGCACGCATATGGGAGGCACATAAATGCTACAAGTAGCACATTGTCACAAGGCGATAGACCGATGAGAGGGTGCCACATGTACTTAGGATCTAACACTAGCCGACCCACTATATAAGCAGGGAGGTTGGTAGTGTCTAGTCCGTTTTCGTATTGTATTTTGCTCCACCTTTCTAGGGCATCTTTGTACTCAGGTAGGCAATATATACATATATACATGTTCCTTCTATTCACCACCTCTCCGGCAACTCTCCTCTCGCTCCGCTCCTAGGCCAAGAATGTACTCAAGTAACAAGTGGTAGCACTATTCTAGGAGAACTTCTTCACACCTGTACACGAACCCTCACAACATCCGGTAGTAAAGGCCATCTCAGCACCTTCCAGTACTCTTGAGGTAAGGCCGACTCACCGACGCAGACCCTCAGGACTGGATGCTATTCATAGCGTCCTAGCGACCACCGAGACTTCATAGCAACACCACATATGGCATGTGGAGTCCCCGACGACCATAGAGGCCATCTCATCACCTTCCAGTGCTCTCGAGGTAAGTCCGACTCGCCAGGCAGACCCTTAGGACTGGACGCTACCACAGCGTTCTGGCAACCACCAAGACTTCATAGAACCACCACATTTGGCTTGTGGAGTCCCTGACAACCAGTCCTCCTCGTCTACCTCTGTAGCGATGCATCGGTCCTTGCTTGTTGGTCATGGTGTCTTCTCCACACTTCATGTCTACATTCCTCTGGGTTGGCTTGGCTAGTCTCATGCCAATCATGATTGGCACATTGCTTGGTTTGCCCTCATGGATTGGCCTTGTCTCCCTTCACCAATGTGGCCATTCGTCTCCTTCTAGCTCATGGTCTTCACCACTATCTAACACATGCCTGTCAAGAGGTGTAGCTAATGTTGTTTTCGACATGTCTTCTAGTGGCTCCATGGCACCTCACCTTTGGTGCATGTCTTGTTGTAGTCATCTATGCATATGGTATTCCAAAACCTCTAGTTGTTCTAGTGATCATGCACCCCTTTTGATCATGCTTCCTGGCTACCACTTTGCTAGCAATGTGGTTCATTGCTTGATATTCTTGTGCGCATGATCCTGGCTGCCACTCTACTAGCAATGTGGTTCATTCCTTCACTACAACTTTGATATCCTTATGCAGTCTCTAATTTTCCTTGCCATGCCTTTGGGTGTTCAATTGGCCTAAAGTATGGTTGTTGTCATGGTCATTAAGGCATTGTTACTAATGCCTTCCTATCGTTGCTTGAGCTATTGCTGAATTCTCAACTCGAACTAGTCATCGAGACCTCAGTCGGAAGTTCCATAATGCTGCAGAACAGTCACCAGGTGAGGCAAGGATCTGCAAAGGCAAGTTTGGTAGATAGAGGGTAGGAGAGACATCTAGAGCACACATTGTCACTAGATCCAATCATGGGGTGACAAGTGCAGCTGACTACAACCGGATAAGCCTAAATGACCTAGACTTAGTGTGCTTATATATCCTTCTTTTTTACTTCTATGATTTTTTGTAAACATGGATTAGGCATACTCATTAAATCCCAAACAGCATAGTAATAAATAATACTTATGATAGCTGCTATATATCAGTAAATTATTAAAATAAGATGTTTAGGGCATGCCATCAAATTAATTACATAGGCTCGTTGAGGACTCCACATTTAAATTGTGTATTATGTTTATTTGTTTATAAATATGTCAACCTGAAAGAGCCAATATATATTAAAAATGCCAGATCCATTAAGCTACAAAAACCCTGCTTATATACAGGAGACCTCCTGCCACGTGGCACACATGCGACACGTGGCGCTGACACATGGCGGCCAGATCACCACCCATGTGTCACTATGCATGTGTGTATATACACATGCGTATATACATTACGTTACATAATATACAGTATCTTACATTATCCCCCCTCTGCGGTTGTGTAGATGGTGATGGATCTGATGGTCCTGGATCCGTGTGAGTTGGGCCATCTAAGGTATGACCGAATGTAGTCAACGAGTCTCGAACAACAAACCGTTTCATTCGAACTACGTGAACTATCTCAACCTCATGAGATCCCACCAACTGTACCTGATACACCTGAGGACCAACCTTTCGGAGAACTCGGTAGGGACCAAGCCACTTATGTAATAAACCAGTTGCAAGCCCAGGTGCAGTTAGCTTGGGAAAACGTACCAGTACTAAGTCACCGTCAGCATAGTCTGGTGGAGTTTGATGTCGTGCATTGTAAGAAGATTGTTGCTGTATTTGAGCTCGACCAAGATGTTCAGCAGACTCTGCACGCAAAGAGGTAAGACAGCATCCAAATGTCGAGCCCACATTTTCGCATCCTCGGCACGTGGCAGATTCGATGATAATCCCAATTCACTAGGCAACTTAGGATCATATCCATACAATGCCTTGAATGGAGAGATACCAATCGAACTCTGAATGCCTGTTACATAAGCAAATCTCAAGCATCGCAAATACCAATCCCAGTCAGTGTGATTGAAGTTCACATACTTCGAGATCATACCCTTGAAGGTCCGATTCAATCGCTCCACCAAACCATCAGTTTGTGGATGATATGGAGAGGCAAATGAGTGTTTTACCCCTAACCTCTCACACAACACTCGGAATACCTCTGCAATGAAAGCGGGGCCATTATCTGATAACATCCGCTCTGGACAAGAATGCTGCAAAACCACATTATCGAACAAAAACAAAGCTGTTGACAGGGCAGTTGCATCCGGAAGAGCACCAACCTCCACCCAACGAGTTAAATAATCAGATACGACAATGATGTACTGGTTACCTTGAGAAGAACGTGGAAAAGGTCCCATTAAATCCACTGCAATTAACTCAAAAGGGCGAGAGACGTTGATGGATTCTAACACCCCATGGCCCGAGTCGTAGAGGAATTCCGAGTTTGACAAATGGGACAGCTCTGAATATACCTGATCACATCACCACGCATGCTAGGCCAATAAAAGGATCTGCGGAGCTTCTCCAACACTCGTTGGTGACCAAGATGACCTCCAACAATAGGCGAATCATGATATGCTCGAAGAAGGTGTGGAACATATGTAGAGGGCACAGCCAACGCCATCTGTCTTCTGGATTTGTCCCAATAAAATACAATAAACCATCCTGAAGTCGAAACTGAGCATGATATTGTCGAAACTGCGGTTCGGAAAGAAGGACTTGCAAACGCATCCCGTAATTGCCTCGTCCACGGTTCACGTTTTTGGGCATCCTGCCACTGTTCCAAGGATGGTAAGTCGGCATCGAATACCTGAGGGGCTTGTATCAAACCGAATGCTGCAGCGACTGCATGAGCAGGCAAAGTGGAATCAGAAAGGGGTGCTCGAGAAAGTGCATCCGCATCCACCATTGTTCGCCCAGGCCTGTGCACCACCTTAAAGTTATATACTTGGAGACGTAATGCCCATCTGGCTACACGACCCACTAGATTCTTCCGTTTTAGCAAGGAAGTGACAGCAGCATGATCACACTCCAAAAGTGTTTCACTCCCATGTAAGTAGGCATGAAGTCGTTCAAAACCCCAAACAGCAGCAAGGCATTCTTTTTCAGTAGTGGAATAATTCCGCTCAGCCGGCGTGAGTACTCGACTAATGTAAGCCACCGGGTGTCGAATTGAAGAATCCACAGCATCAGTTTGCATCAATACACCACCAATACCAACATCTGAGGCATCTACTCGTAAAATGAACGGACGAGTAAAATCTGGGTATTGAAGCAATGGTGGAGTTGTCAGGAACTCTTTTAACTGGTCAAATGCCTGCTGACACCTGCGAGTCCACCTGAAAGATACCTGTGGACGAACTAACTCCCGAAGAGGGGCAGTTCGATCAGTGAGATGATCGATGAATCGACCCAAGTACTGCACCGTGCCCAAGAAACGCTGGACTTCCTGTACTGTACGGGACGAGGGAACTCTCGAACAGCTCGCAACTTCATTGGATCCACCTGTAAACCCTCTCGAGATATACGGTAACCCAAGTAAGTGGTGTCGGTCGAACCAAACACACACTTTTCAAGTTTCAACTTCAGGCCAACTTCTCGAAATCGATCAAGAACGCGCCGTACATCACGAATGTGATCCTCCCAAGAACCAGACCCATGAATGAGCACATCGTCGATAAAATCGGCAGTGATATCAGGCATATCGGAAAGAAGCTCATCCATCATGCGTTGAAAGGTGGCAGGAGCTGAAGTCAATCCAAAAGGCATGACCAAAAACTCGTAAAGACCAAATGGTGTCCGGAAGGCCGTTTTTGGAATATCCTCCTCAGCCATAGGAACCTGCCAATATCCTGATGCCAAATCCAACTTAGTAAACCATCGACTCTGACCCAAACGATCTAATAGATCGGCAGAGTTCGGAAGTGGATAGACATCTTTGATGGTAACATCGTTAAGAGGTCGGTAATCCACACAAAATCGGAGAGATCCATCAGGCTTGGGAACCAAATGAGGTTCACATGCCCATGGACTCCGTGACGGACGACACACTCGTTTACCAATCATATCAGTAACAGCTGTTCGCATGGCTGATAACTCCTTTGGTGACCTGCGTCGAACCGGGACTTTGAAAGGCTTTGCATTGCCGGTGGGTATACAGTGTCGAGTCTTCACACGTGCACCTTGGGACAGATCAAATTTGAACAAACTTGCATACTGTTTCTTAAGTTGTTCGATGCAGTGTGCTCGACACTCAGGTGACGGATCCGGCATTTGAACCTGTTGAGATGAACACCACCCCAAGACCGGAATCAAAGGAGCTGTATGCGTGATACAAACAGCAACAAGCTTCTCTGGACGTAAAGGAACAGACTGCAAAGACACAGACTCCAAGCGTAATACAGGAGGAGAGAGTGAAAAATCACATGTACCTTTCGACTGCTTTAACCAATCACATCCCAGAATGATGTCAAAGACCTGGGAAGGGACAACCCTAAGAGACCCAGAGGGAAACTTACAGTTGGCACCCATAACCAGCGTAGTCAAAGTGGTGTACTGTGATACTGCACGAGACTGCCCATTACCATATAAAATGTGCAAGACCTTATCTGCACGTCTTAAGGGTAATGAGCACCGATGCGCTAGAGAAGCAGTTATGGAAGACATACTGGATCCTGTATCCACAAGCACTGTGACTGAAAGATCATTCACCGTGCAGAAAATGTGAAAACTGGATGATCTGGTGGAACTTGCAAACCTTGATATGCATAGCGGAAAAAACATGGAGGTGAAGTCTCCATCGCACGGGATCCCTCCGTCGCCCGTACGATTACTCGTTTTCCGCAACAGATCCACCTGCAAGAGAGGCTTCGTCATCTAAAGCTCATCATTAGCCATAATGGCCGCCACAGGCACACCATCCGGAACATATGGTCGCCAGCCTGGATGTGGTGGACGCCAATCAGGATACACATCGCATGCCCGCCAAGTATGTCCAGGTGCCCAACAGGCCCAACAATGAACTTGATTGGGTCGACCTGCATTGTTCCGATTCCTCCTGTCACGAATCCGTGGATTTTGACCACCACGGGCAGGAACTGGAGCAGTGCAGGACGATTTCGTGGAGGTGGTCCACGGGGTGGGCCCCGAGGTCGACCACGAAAGGCTTGTCGTGCGGGCACATATGCAGCAGCGTCAACCTCCATTGGATCAGCACGCTGAATAGGAGGAGCAGGTAACCCAAGGGGAACACGGCCCTCACCAGGCACCAACTCAAACGTTGAGCTAGTGCAAAAGCTTCCTCCAATGTGTGTAGGACGAAGAGCCCGAATGAATCGAACAAGTTCGGGTCGCATAGTTGGCCATAACATACCGAGCTTAATGGGCTCAGGCATGTTAGGATATGCACGCCGAACTAAATCCCCGAACCTAATACTGAACCGCATAACAGACTCACCAGGATGTTGTCGTATCGCATGCAGTTGTTGGAAAGCATCATCTGAATCCTCAACTTTGCCAAACGTACGTTTGAGGCATTCCGTTAACCGATTACTATTGGCTTGAATCTCCGCAGCCAATCCATTATACCACTTGAGCGCAGGGCCTTCCAAACATGTAGGGAATTCTCTGAGAGCACGGCCTCATCCCAACCATGGTAACGAACAATGACTTGGAAATGATCAAACCAGTGGTATACATCATCTCCGGATCACCACAAAAAGATCGGGGTCGAACCCTCGGATTTGTGGCCTGTGAAGAAGATGAAGGAGTACTAGAAGCAGATCCCCCGGCATGAGGCTCAGCGGGGAAGAGGAGGACGAACCCTCAACAAAGCGCTCCAACAACTTTGTTTGTGCATCAATAGCAGTAGCAATAATGCTAAACGCCGTCTCCATATTCATCGTCATGAAAACACGAAAAGGAAAAGGCGGAAGAAAGGAATACCCAACTTCTCCACCAATGAAAGAGCCGATATATATTAAAAATGTCAGATCCATTAAGCTACAAAAACCCTGCTTATATACAGGAGACCTCCTGCCACGTGGCACACATACAGCGCTGACACATGGCGCTGAC
>PUQB01000228.1:86695-117952 GCA_003024785.1 Selaginella tamariscina | reverse complement strand
CCATTAGCAAGTCCTTGTCCTCAAGGGCAGTATAACTTACTCAACTGGTCCTATATCATTAGCCTTGTACATCCATAAAGAATCTACTCGGGACTCATTCTTTGTGAGTACTCTCTTTAATTGGCTAATATGAAACATTGGGTGCACCCTCACTCCTTCTGGTAGCCGTAGTCGATATGTCACCTTATCGATACGCTCCAGAATCTCATAAGGACCTGAGTACCTGGGAGACAACTTATCATTGTGTCCCTTCTATAAGGCCACAATAGTGTTCCGCCTTACATGTGTGGTAAATACTACTTAGAGATATACATAATCTCCCACCTGGAACTCTTGAAAGCTTCTATGCTCATTAACAAACTTGATAGCTCAGCTCTGAGCTACTTGTAAGTTCTTGCACAAACTCTGAATGTTTCTAAGCTCAACACTCAAATCTTTAGATTCCTCATCCATGTTGCCTTGAGCTTTCTTATTTGCTAAACCCAGCTCAAAAGCTGTCTTGGAATGCCGTCCAAACATAGCATAATATGGACTCATTTCAATGCCACTGTGTCCTTGGCAAATGGGTGACAAAGTCCATAGAGATACTGCCCCATCACCTGTCTGGAATAGGCAATGGTACTAAGTGCCACTTGGTCTTTCCCTCATTTGATCAACCAGGTACTATATTTCCATCATGATCACCGGAGGCTGGTCATTTTAAGGGGAGGAAAACATATGAGTTGATCAAAAGAAGGTTCTATTGGAGGAATATGAAAGCTAATATCATAGAGTACTACAGGACTTGTGACAAGTGTCAGCAAGTAAAGGTGTCCAGTCCACACGAGGAAGATACACACGGCCATTGTAGTACAAAACTCCATCCTAAAATGAGAATGGTGGCTCTAGCTATCCTTTAAGCTTCTGCACCTCAGCGTCTTGTGCTTAAGCATATTGAACTACTTGGCTAAACTCACTGATCGTCCTTGTTAATGCATTACATAAGCGTGTTTGGAATTCTCTAACCACTGTGGCTCTCTTAACGCGTGACAAAGCATATACCACCACGTTAGCCTTTCCCACGCAATGCTCAATAGGAAATTTGCCAAACTACATGAGCTTAACCATCCAACGAGCTTGCTGAGAGTTTAACTCTTTCTGTTTGAACATATACACCAAAGTCTTGTGATCTGTAAACACTTTGAAACTTGCACCATAAAGATAGTGCCTCCAAACTCATAATGCATTAACAATAGTCAGTAGTTCTTGCTCATACGTTGAGTATTGTTGCTCTGCAGGATTCAAGTATGACTCTTATAAGCAAAAGGCCTTCCCTCTTACATAAGTACAACTCCAATGGCCACTCCACTTGCATCACACGATACCTCATAAGGCTTAGAGGGATCTGCAATACATAAAACTGGTGCACATACCAAAGCTTGTTTCAAAGCTGGGAAACTGCTCTTCTCTGAAGCACTTAATGCAAAGGGAACGTCCTTCCTCAGCAACCTAGTTAACAGAGAAGCTTTTGGCATACCGCTGGTAATAACCAGCCATGCCCAAGAAACTCCATAACTCTTGTATTGTAGGAATTGGCCATTGCTCCACCCTGCCACCTTTTGTGGATCAGTCTTCACTCCACTTGGCGTCACAATGTGACCCAAATACTCCACTTTGCATTAAGCAAATGCACATTTGCTCTTCTTTACATAGAGCTTGTTCTCCCTCAACAACTAAAGAACTCTTCGCAAATGCTGCACATGCTCCTTCATATTCTTACTGTAAATAAGAATATCGTTGAGGAAGATCTCCACAAAGTCGTGCAAGTAGTCACCAAACACCTCAGTCGTCAACCGAGTGAATGTGATTGGGGCATTTGTTAAGCCGAATGGCATAACAGTGAACTCGAAATGCCCAACTATCTTGGTGAACACTCTGGCTCCATCGAGATGATCCATGATAGTATTCACACATGGCATGGGCATCCTGTCCTTCACTGTTTGCTTGTTGAGAGCTCTGTAGTCTATGCACATCCTCATGGTGCCATTTTTCTTCTTGACAAGCAATACTGGTGCACCAAATGGAGACTTGCTCAGTTGTATGAAGCCATATTCCAATAGCTCCATCACTTGTCTCTTAACCTCTTGTTCCTTAGCATGGCTCAGTCGGAATGGCTTACGGTAAATGGCTTTCGTACCCTATTCTAGCTCCACACCTCTTGCATGTGGTAGCCATGAGGTAGCTCGGGAGGGAAGACGTCAACAAACTCCTCGCACAACAGCTTTGCTCAAGGTGACAATAAAAGAACTTGTTTGAAGACTCAAGCTTTGTTCCAAACCAAGTGTCTTTCACTTCATTATACTCAAGCTTCATGTGCTTGGTGCTCCACTAGATCTTAGGATCCACACGCACTAGCTTCGCAAGAAAGAAAGTCTCCACCAGCTGGGTTTTGCCAACCTCTAGCTGTAACTCCTCCACACAAGCAATTTAGCTCTGTGTGACAACTAAGCCTTCAATCTCATATTGAGGCACAGTCTTCGTTCAGCTCCACCAGTTGGGTTTTGCCAACCTACAGTTGTAACTCCTCCACACAAGCACTGTAGCTCTGTGTGATAGCTGAGCCCTTACTCTCGTATTGAGGCACAGTCTTCGTGCAGCTCCACCAACTGGGTTTTGCCAACCTACAGCTGTAACTCCTCCACACAAGCACTATAGCTCTGTGTGATAGCTGAGCCCTCAATCTCGTATTAAGGCTCTGTCTTCGTGCAACTCCACCAGCTGGGTTTTGCCAACCTACAGCTATAACTCCTCCACACAAGCAATGTAGCTCTGTGTGATAGCTGAGCCCTCAATCTCGTATTGAGGCTCTTCGCGCAGCTTCACCAGCTGGGTTTTGCCAACCTCCAGCTGTAACTCCTCCACACAAGCACTGTAGCTCTGTGTGATAGCTGAGCCCTCAATCTTGTATTAAGCCTCTTCGTGCAACTCCACCAGCTGGGTTTTGCCAACCTCCAGCTGTAACTCCTCCACACAAGCAATGTAGCTCTGTGTGATAGCTGAGCCCTCAATCTTGTATTGAGGCTCTTCGCGCAACTCCACCAGCTGGGTTTTGCCAACCTCCAACTGTAACTCCTCCACACAAGCACTGTAGCTTTGTGTGATAGCTGAGCCTTCAAATTCATATTGAGGCACAGTCTTCGTGGGCTAGCTGCACTCCACTAACAAGTCGTCCCTCCACCAAATAGCACATGTGTGTGGCTCCTCCGTTTACCTATTAAGCAAGAACAAATAGAAATTTACCTTGTGGTTTAGAGAAGTCTCATTTGTGCTCCTCTCCACGCTCCATCTTCACAAAACCACCCAACCTCCCTCAAGCTGTCTCTAGTTTCCACACGCTGCTCTCCAAAAAGGCTTCCAATATTAGTGTGCCCTTAATTCTCTTAAATCTAGATATAGCTCTTTAAGAATATTCTAACTTATACCTTTTTAGGGAATATTCTTTGATTTGTCATACGAGTCATAACTATTTAGCGCTAATTTCCCAGAGTTCTAGGACACGAAGATGAAAATGTGGCATTGGCACCTGCAGCCTGGTACAAAAATTGCTGGAGTAAGCACGCAAAAGCAACAGCTTTCTCACTCAAAGAATCAAATACAAACGCGCGCCATTTGAAAATCACACTTGCATAAGTGCCAGTAAGACATATGTTGATATTAAATAAGACTGATGAACACACACAAAAAATTGGACATTGGGTTGAATCAAATTCCAAGTCAACTCTATGTTCAAAGTTAGTCAGCAAATTAACTCATAATGATAAACCTATATAATTATATGGTTGTTTTGCATTATCAGGAAACAGTGTTTATATATATAATATATTATATATATACACACTAAAAAAAAAAATTACATATAAATATTGTATACATATTCTATAAATTTTGTATACTTTTCTATTTGTATACATTAAAAATTACATTTGGACCTTAAAAATTTATATATACATCAAACTGGACTACACACACTTCCACGTTGGACAAATCCGAAATACATCGTCCTTCCTGTCCTGCAAACTTAACATATTGTCCTTTTTCCTGCAAACTTAAGATAGTACCGATAACAATTATCTAAACTAAAATATGTTTAAGAAAATAAATTAAAATACAATAAACTTGATTTTAACATTCACATTAATAATATTAACCATATCAAACAGTTGGAAAAAGAGTTTATGTAGATAATAATTTAATTAAATTGAAAATACGAATTTATTAAAATAAAACAAATTTCTTTTAAAAAACATTTCTAACTGTTACATTGTTTAGTATAAGTTTACTTTATTCAAAAATAAATAAAATAATTTCATTATTATTGTGCTGGTAAAAAAATTAATTAAAATATTTATTATTTTATAAAAATTGGAATGAATAAAAATAAATAAACGTATGCCATAATTTATATATAACTCAGATATATTCAAATAAAACTTATTTTAAAGATATAAATACAATATTTCATATATATATATATATATATATATATATATATATATATATAGACACACATGCACGAACATTAATGCGAAGCGTCCAGTCTTATATACATGATAGACTGGATGCTTTGCATTTGTGGAGCATCAATGCCTGTGCATAAGAGTGCATATCCATGTGGATTCTATGCCATACGTGTTCGCATTTGTGGCAGCATATGCTCGTGCATACATGTGTCCGTGTGGATCTTAGACACGTGTAGATGCACACGCATGAACACGTGTGCAAGAGGCCCTATATAAAGAGGAGATCCTAAGGGTTTGTTAAACAAGTTAGGATTGGAGATATGGCAGCGAAGGTCTTTACAGTCTTTCTTCTTGCAGTGGCTGTCCTCTTTTCTACATATGCTTATGCTTTGGTATGTATATATCTCTCTTTCTTTCTCCTCTAAATTCTCTTTTCCTCGTTTTTTCAGAATGTTGGCTTTGAGGAGGTGTGTACCACTAGGGACGAAGCCTACCTATGGAAATGCCCGGCCCCTCTTTTGGTTAACTAATCTCTTTTAATTCCCATTTTAAAAAAAAAATAATTTCCCCTTTTTTTCAACACAACAACAGAACCCAGTCCCATAATAATTAAAAACGTTGGCTTTGTTTTTTCACAACTATAATCAGGGCGGCCATCTACATAACACACAGGTAATTACCTTTTTTTGCTTTTTTATAATATAATTATTATAATATTACAACATTCCTGAGTTGTTATCTGTTATAGTTTTATTTTTCTTTTTCAGGTGAAGCATCATAATTGTTGTACCCTAAGCAATGCTTTCTGCTGGAAGTGCTACACCAAGGTGATTAACTGCATGTGTGTGTGCACGTTCTAACTTCAATTTTTACATATTTTATTTGGAGCTCAGGACGATATTCAAAGCCTGACTGTGCACTTTGATAATGAGACTTCTAAGGTGTGTATGTATGTGTGTGTGTGAGAGAGAGATATTTAAAGTATAAGATCTGACGTTTTACGTTTTCCAGGCAACGAAAACTTGTTGCACTGAGGACATGAAGTATTGCTGGGCATGTAAGGTACTCTAGCTATATTATATATACTTACACATTTCTAACACTATTGTTTGGTTTTGCAGTAGGGAACTGCTTGAATGCGAAGATGGACTTTGTTATTTTGTTTTTGATTTCCTTTGAAATATTGTTAAAAATAATATCACTATATATGTCATGTGAATGCGTATCAAATCATTAAAATAATTAACTTAATTAATTATGATTAAGGGAGGGGAAAACCAGCTGAGAGACTCGTGTGATGTACATAATGCATGAGAAAGACACGGTATATATCATGGGTTACCTCTCCTCAGAGTAACACACGCACGCACGCACATACACGCGGCATGCCCACGTACATAGAGATACACACTTGAGCATGGCCCATCATGCAGACCTCATCAGCTAAGATGCAAGTTGTAACTAAATGGGCATGGCTATAGTCCCATTTCCTAATAATTAGCAATTTTAGCTATTTAATTAGCATTTTCTAATATTAAAGGAATATTCTTTAGAATATATGTTTGAAAAGAAATATTCTTTAGAATATTCTATTTTGTATTCTACCCTTTAATAAATTATAGCATTCATTGAACAAAAATTAATAACATTATAAAAGTAGAATGTATTAAATTATATAATATATTGCCTAATATAACAATTAAGGAAGAGCATAAGAGGTACATTATATAAATATTGATGTTGTTATTAAAATATTAATATTTAAATATAACATTATTAATTAAAAATTTGTAGTAGTAATAATATATATATAAAATCCTATAATAATATAGTCAATCTTCCATATCATTTTTTAAATTTATATAGTTAAGTATACAATTTGGTACTATTATTAAAGAGTTTATAATAATTATGAATATTAAATATATGATATTTTATAATTTTGTAATTGCTTTAAGCTTCAGAAAACATACATTCCCTTGCAGTTTTGTTAATCGTGACTTTATCAACGCTTCTTGACATCCACCCATATCGAATGGATTTAACATTTATAAAACATGCTGGGTCTTTTTGATTGGGAGACCATGTTTTCTCTAGGCATCCATTATATCTTTCGCTCTCCTTCTCGTGTCGCCTTTTTTGTGGTTTGAACCATGCAACCTTAACAATACTATTTTTTGTGATTACTTCAGGTGTGTCGATAATTTGACCCATCCAAATAGGCTGATTATATGACGCATCTGGAGTAATGAGAACCATCATTAGTTTTTGAAGATCCTTGCAGCAATCAAAGTATGCTTTAGGTTTTTGGTTCCTTTGTCCAACAAAGTGTGGGGTTTGCACTTCCACATCACTACTGGCTTCTATGTCGTCTGTGCTCAGTGATGTCATTTCAATCTCCTCTCGCCACCTTGTTTTAGGCCAAAAGGGTGTTGCAATTCTGTACTTGTGACAGTAGGCCCTTCCAACTCTCGAACAACAGTCTCCCAATAGTTGACCACATGCTTATATAGTTCTGAGTAACCAGTTGCCTTATCAGAATTCTTTGGCATCGATTTTTGAACCCATGCCACATATTTTTTGATGCCATCAATAATAACCTCTTGTTCCTTGAGCTGGGCACTCAATGGAATAGGGTCTGGTTGTCCTTCTGGGAGAAGTGGCTTTCCATCCTCTCCACTTTTGAAGAGCATTAAGCCCTCTTTCGGTAACCACTCCTGCTCTGATGGCCGTAACTTGTACTGCATAATAGGTATACCATCTCGTATGGAGAAAAAGAATTGTAGCGGCACAAGGTGACCAACTAAAGAATCACTCCCTTCTTTTATATACTCCTTGAGAAATTTTTTGAAGTCTGGCACCTCAGTCACAAGCAAAGCACAACTTTTTTTGGAGATGCAATTTTCAAAAAGATTCATCATATGCGGTAAGGTAAGTGCACTTGTCCTTTTTGTAGAGTTGGAGACCTTGCTGAAGAACGCATCAATATCTTCATGAGTGTGACCAACCATAAGGAAACTGAGCGTGATTGTTTCAAACACACCTTTGGCAACAAGCATTGACAAGTATGCTAGCACATATCTAGAAAATAAAAGTAAGTATGAGCTTGAGAAACCCTTAAGTAAAATGATTTACCTATTTTTGTTCTCGCCTGCACAATTATCCATCTGTAAAAGCAAATGACGAGGAAGCTTATTTGATGTTGAGGACACATGTACACTATTTGAGCTAGATCCCTCCACTGAACCTGAACTCTCAACAGGGCCATCTGTTTTTTGTGCAGGTTGCTGACAATGCCTCTCATATTCCCAAGTAGCCTCAAGTGCAGTGTTCATGAGAGCATTATGTAAAGGTTGAAGGTGTTGTTTCTTCACTTTGAGATCACTGATAGGACTTGTCTGTGAGTGGGCTTCAAGGTTTCTGAAACACATGGCTAACGACCCAATAGTGAAATTGGAGTCGCTAGACCAATGTGGAAGTGAAAAGTGTCCATATGACTCACAACCGTGTCCATGTGTTAGCACACCTGTCAATGAAATCGGAAGTTTCATGACATTTCCAAGGCACTTTGGTGTTGCAAAGAGCTTTGGAATGCTGGTCTTTGAATGATCCATCTTGTCATGGATCAAGCACAGGTACTCTGATGGGCGTGACACAGAAAGCATGCGGTGTGCATAGTACTGAGACCGGCAAGTTTGTTGTGCAATCATGTGGGCCTCCATCTTCCTTTGAATGGTAGTGATCTCCACCAAGGTTTTTGCACAAGCCTCTGCAGCCTTCAATGATGTACAAGTGTCACACTTAGAAAAGCTAGAGTGTTTTGCAATCTCCACATCCTTAAAATGAGTATTCCATATGTTGTTGAAGGTACCAGTGCAGATTGCTTGGAGCCCCATCAAACTGAGGCACTTGTTCACATGTTCACACAGTTTCAATTGAGTGTAGATTGAAGGTAAAACCTTGAGATTTTCCCTGACCCCTGCATTTGTGGTTCGGCATTTGTGAGGCATCCTGTCTGCATTTGCTTCCACAAAAGCCTTGAGTATCTCTATGGCTGCCATGATGTGAGAGCGGGTTTTGACCAAGCGAGTGTTCCCATGAACTGAGGTTCGCGCTCCATCTAGCCACTCATCCCTCCGACGGTAGAACGTGGTCTTTGGGATCCCGTATATACTGTACCAAGCTTTGAAGCAGATGGCCACCTTATTAAATACCATGGATGTACTCTGATAACCTGTGTCCGAGGCCATTCCATCAATACACCCAGTTAGTGCAGCATATACAAACTCATGCCTTTGCTTTTGGGTGAGCATACGAAAGACATGTCTACATTGGGTAATTTCATTCCGGTCTGCCATCTGACAACACTTCTTCTTGCAACAGTCAATCGTGGAAATGCTCGTAACACTTTCGGAAGATGTAGGATCCATCTTTACCCTCTTGCTGAAACTTGCAGGGGAAGATCTACAACCCATGAATCGCCTTTTTCTTACAATAGGACCAATGCAAGGAACCTCTTCAAATATGAGTTGTTCTTCCGGGTTGTTATTATTGAAATCCAACCCAGAATATGTTGAACCATCTTGCCGTCTTAATTCAGATGTTCGCCACCTCACGAGGGATCCAGGATACAATGTGCCATTAGGTGAAACCTCTGTCACAACTACACCCACGAAGTCGGACCCTAGTTTCTCTTCTGACACTGCTTCCATTGGATTTATAGCTGTGATGATGCCTCTTCCGACTTCAATCTCACGAAGAAAGAGAATCACCTCATCCATCACAGCAGGCAAGCCATCATCTGGTAAACTCGTGCTACTATTTGTTTGTGACTCTGCATATTCTGTGTCAGCCTTGACTTCATCCAAATTCCACAATACAGGAGAACCCTCCTCAAATTCCATTCCCAGAACCTCAACATGCTTGTAAATGGTGTTCACCCATACGTACACACAAGATCCTTGGGCAATATTGTGACATGATGCATTATTATCTCGAACTTCCACAGTTCCAGTGCCAACTATCTCGTTGTTCCGAAGAAGACATACTTTATCTCCAGTATTAAACATATTGTCCTGCACATAAATAATTGTATTATTTATGATATCTGTTTATGCAATATTTAAGAAATCTGAATTACGGTTACTTAATAATATGCATATGCAATAATACATAAGTTGAGATAATCCATGATTATCCTGTGGGCGGCGGATTAATCCCGCCGAATCCCCCGACGAGGAACGGTCGGCGGGATTAATCCCGCCGCTCAACCTTCGGAGAGAGTCGGCGGGATTAATCCCGCCCACAATTCTTACGACGGGGAATGGGTGGCGGGATTAAACCCGCACATAACTCTCTCCAAAACTATGATTTCAAAGAGATCTCGGGATAAATCCTGTCCCCAAATCCTTTAAAACAGGGAAGTGGTGGCGAGATTAATCCCGCCACCCCTTCCCTGCCTCCTAAAATGGTTGGCGGGATTAATCCCGCCGACAACTCTTTCTAATAAATTCTGGTAACTCTTCATCAGTTGAGAAGGTTATCGGCGGGATTAATCCCGCCACTCTTTTTCAGTGGCGGAGAAGCATTGCCCGAGGATGGTGGCGGGATTAATCCCGCCACCTCTTCGAAGAGGCCAAAAAGAAATGGCCGGATTAATCCCGCCGCCCGGTTAACCTAGAATATTAAGTTAAAAGGATATTTAAACGGGATAAATCCCTAACGGAATATATTATAATCCTAATGCATTCCTAAACCCCTAAATTGTAATTTTAAGAGAGAATGTAAGAGAGTGAATCTTTATAAGTATTTTTAAATTTGTTTATAATACTTACTTGTAAACAGCACTGAAGGCGCCGTGCTTTCCTATAAAGAATAGCACCCAATTTAATCTCGCCCTGAGATGATCACTATGAAGAAAAAAGAAGATCTAAAGAGTGAAAAATACAGAAATGAAGAAACCCTTGCCGGAGAAAGAACCAGATCTGAATTTGAGTGGGAAATTAAATGCATTTTCAAATTTACATGTCAGACCGACAATACATATGTCAGAAATTCAAATTTTTTAAAAAGAACAGAAAATAAAATTTAAGATGAGTTGACACAAATATCCGACACTCTGACATATATACTCTCCAGTTCCAATGAGTATTTTAAAATTGCATTTAATGTTATTCAAGTGATTCAAGCTGTTTAATATTACGAAATTTTAGACTATATTCTACATTCTTAGTATTCAAGTATATTTATATATATATATATATAATATATACTTATACAATAAATAAATTGATATATTATTATGTATCATTTAAAATATATTCATAGTCTGTTTATTATTATTATTTTCTTAATTACTCGAGTATTTAGTTTTCATTTCCTAGTATCAATGGGATATTCTTTAATATTTTATTAATATTTGAAGAATATTCTAATATTAAACCTGATTATCATAATTAAATTAGTCTTGTTCTTAATTATTGCAGTAATTATTCTACATTTGTATATATTAATGGGATTTTCTCAATTAATTTGTTATTATTTCAAGAATATTCATGTGTTAAACCTTATTATCAATATTAAATTAATACACACTATGAACATATTTTAAATTATACATATATACATCATTTTATCTAATATATAGTCATATATAGTTTTAATAATATATATATTAATATCATTTCCTTAATTACTTGAGTAATTAATCTTCTTTATATTAATGGGATATTCTTTATTATTTTCTTATTATTCCAAGAATATTCCAATATTAAACATGATTATGATAATTTTTAGTTAATTATTTGAGTACTTAATTTACATTTGTATATATTAATGGGATTTTCTCAATTAATTTCTTATTATTTCAAGAATATTTCAATGTTAAACCTTTTTATCAATATTAAATTAATATATATTATTAAAACTATATATGGCTATATATTAGATAAAATCATATATTATTATGTATAATTTAAAATATGTTCAGTGTGTTTATTAATATTATTTTCTTAATTATTCGATGTTTGTTTTGCACACATATATAAACACAATCATAAATTTACACACGCATTACAAGAACTTACAAAAACACATATGCACACACATGCACAACCCTAAACCAAACTGAAGAAATAGGTTGCTTCTTTATTGAAAACATCATGTTCAACGCATGTATGATATATGTACTCAATCTGTGTGACTGTATGTAACACATTGAATTTACATGTGTAATATTTATATTAAGCTTGTTGGGAGCAAACCTAAACCCTAATATGTAACACAATGAATTTACTCATGTAATATGTATGTATGTCTGTGTGTATACACGTGTGCATGTATATATGTGTACTCTGTATGTATATATGTGTACTTTCTGTCTTCTTTCATACATACACACCATGCATGATCCATGTTAATATGTACTGTCTCTCTTCTCTCAAACATATACACCATGCATGATCTATAATATGTACTCGGTCTCTCTAATATTATGTACTAATATGTGTGTATGTCTGTGTATACACGTGTGTATGTATATATTATGTGTATTAATATATGCAATGTGTATGTATGTATTGATACACATGAAACTTTAACACTCTCATGGACACACACATGTTAAATCCCTGCATGATTTATATTTTTGAGGTGTATGTGATACACCCACGCACACGCACGCGCTAATAATATAATGAAAGAATATTCGTTTAGGGCAATCTATATTTTATTCTTTTTAGGGTTTAAGTATATTCTCAGAAGGAATATTCTATTAGGGTTAATATATATATTTAATTCCTTTAGGGTTTAGGTATATTCTTAGGGTTTCAAGAGGCGGCGGCTGTGAAATCGGCGGCGGCGGCTGTGCACACAGGTGAGATCTGTGTGTGTGTGTGTGTGTATGTATATATGTATAGGAGTGTGCGTATAAATTTATTTATTAGTTTTATCTCTCGCACACACACGCACACTCCTGTGTATGTATATGTGTGTGTGGGTGTGTGTTTGTTTATCTGTATGATTTTATTTGTTTCGCTCACACACGCATACACACGATATACATATACACATATATATATACCTATATACATATATACATACATATATTATGTGTACCAGTATCTGTAAATTTTTTTTTATTGATCTATCTCTCCCACACACGCACACTGCTTTACACACACACACACACACACACAACACACACCACACATATATATATATATATATTATGTGTACCAGTATCTGTAAATTTTTTTTTATGATCTATCTCTCCCACACACACGCGCACTGCTTTACACACACACAACACACACACACACACACACACACACACACCACATATATATATATATATATATAATCAATGCATATTAACAAATAGTATACAACACTAGTTTATATATATGCTTATATATTCACAGACTCTCTCTCTTTCTTTATAGATTATATATCTATATACACACATATATATGTGTGTGTTTATCTGTATAATTTTATTTATTTATTAGTTTTATCTTTCGCACACACACGCACACTCCTGTGTATATATATGTGTGTGTGTGTGTTTGTTTATCTGTATGATTTTATTTGTTTCGCTCACACGCATACACACGATATACATATACACACATATATATACCTATGTACACACATATATTAGGTGTACCAGTACTGTATAATTTTATTTATTTATCTATCTCTTGCACACACACGTACACTCCTATACATACATACATACATACATATATATATATATACACACACACATATATATATGTGTGTGTTTTTATCTCGCTAAGCCCCTCGAGCGGCGGGATTAATCCCGCCGCTATATGGTTGGGGCCTCGGCGGCGGGATTAATCCCGCCGCTCACCCATGCCCTGCACGGAATGCGGCGGGATTTATCTCGCCGGCAATGGCCTGTGTGAAGGTTCTAATGGGCGGGATTAATCCCGCCGGATTCCGCGCAGGGCATTTACAGGGGATGGGCGGCGGGATTAATCCCGCCGCCGAGGCCCCTCACGCAGGCCATGGGCGGCGGGATTAATCCCGCCGCTCTTCGGTTTGTCATAGAGCAGCGGGATTAATCCCGCCGCCCAGGGAATTCACGCAGGACATGAACGGCGGGATTAATCCGGCCCCACGCTCATGCCCTTCGCAGAGGGCGGCGGGATTAATCCCGCCGCTCAGGCACTTCCGCAGGATATAAGCGGCGGGATTAATCCCGCCCCCACCCATCCCTGTTCAAAAATGCCGCAGCCAATATATATGTGTGAGCGCATGATTTACGAGAGGGCGGCGGGATTAGCCTCCGAACCTTCATTACCCGGTGGCGAGATTAATCTCCGAACCTTCATTACCCCATTGGTATGTGAATCAATCCCGACTAACTCTGTCTGAGACGGAGAAAGGTTTACAAAATACCAATGGAGGGAACTGAGAAGGGTGGTGGGATTAATTTCACCATCCTTACATGGTGGCGGGATTAATCCCGCCGCGTACGCATGCCCTGCGCGAATCGGGCGGGATTTATCCCGCCGCCATTGGCCTGCCTGAAGGGCCTAGGCGGCGGGATTAATCCCGCAAGATTTGCACAGGCATTGGCGTTCGGCGGGATTAATCCCGCCGACTAAGGCCCGAGTGAAGGGCCTGGGAGGCGGGATTAATCCCGCCGAACGCCAATTCCCTGTGCGAATCGGGCGGGATTATATCCCGCGCCATTGGCCTCTGCTGAAGTGCCTAGGCGGCGGGATTAATCCCGCCCGATTCCGCGCAGGGAATTGGCGTCCGGCGGGATTAATCCCGCCGCATAGGGATCGAGTGAAGGCCCTGGCGGCGGGATTAATCCCGCCGAGTCTTCAATGCCTGTTGGAGAATGAATCTCCCACCCTTCCCTTTTTCCTCTCATTGGTGAGTTGGACCAATCCCAAACGTTTCTGTCTGAAGACGTAGAAGGTTTACAACATACCAATGGAGGACTGGGAAGGGTGGGAGATTCATTTAACCATCCTTACATGGTGGGCGAGATTAATCCCGCCTCCTTTTGGAGTCACTGAAGGGGTGTGAGAAATAAATCCTGCCCAGTTCTCTCTGAGACCGAGAAGGGTGGCAAGATTAATTCCGCACTCCCGTTCAAGGCCTCCAGAAAGGTGGCGAGATTAATCCCGCCCACTCTTTCAGGAGGCATTGAAGGGGTGGCGAGATTAATCCCGCCTTCCATGTGAATATATATGTGTATTAGTATATATAAGTTGCATATCTCATTTTTTTACTTTTATCATCTTATCATAATATTTCGAGTAAAAGCTAGGAATCTATGTAAAACTGTCCAGAGCTCACATTTGTGGTGGTTCTAAAACGAAATGTTATCTTTCTTTTGCACTAACACAAATGTGAGCTTCGGACAGTTAATTACGTCTACTTCTCTCTGTGTATTATTTTTGTATATTCGGGTTTATACAAGTGTGTGTGCGTTTTTATATAATTTATATTTATAGTGTATTATTTTGCAGAAGGACGATTTGATCAAACAAGGAGATCGAGTCATTAGTATGGAGTCGTCGTCAAATTCTGGGTAAGAATTAAAATAAAATCTGTTATACTCGGATACTTGAACTAATCATTTTTGTATTCAGATGTGGAATTGAGTGACATTAAAGACAAGAGCAGGAGAAGAGATGGGCAGGGGGATTCTGGAATCAACTTGGCCATATTTTAAGATAAATGGGAAGCGCATTGGAGCAACCATGGTTGTCAAATTAACCTCTGTCACATCTCATGGACAAGCAAAACAAATGGAAAGTAGATTCGCTAGTCAAGCACCCGAAAGCAGGCTGCGAACCCAGATTGGACGATGCTCGACAGATATGCCTTGTTCCATCCAATGTCACGTTCTCGGATCCAGAGGTCGTCAGTTACAACATTAATCTCGGGTGGTTTTGTCGACTTGTGGATAATGACGTTCACGTGTTCACTAATGATGTTGACCTTGGAGTTCTTCTTCAACTCAACGAAAGCCCATCTATGGAGGGGATCCATCTGGATGTCTACTTCGAAGATCTTCAGACTCATCGAGTAGGTGTATTGTCAGGAGATATTGCTTCACAATACAGAAAAATCAGCAAGTGGAGCAATCTTCCCTCTTCACATTGAAGAAGAACAGCGACATCATAAGGGAGATTGAGAGGGTGGCTCGGTCTCAGGTTCTCTACAGATCACGTTCAATTTGCTTAGGAAGCTTCGGGAGCTGGAAGAGTGTGCCGAGAACACTAGAACAGCTGCAGTCGGGGATCACACATGTTGATTCGGATCGCAAAAGAAAATCATCAATCGTTTTGTCAGCTGCACCTGTGGCATCTCATGCTGCAATAAGTCACAAGGAAATGATGTTGGATGATAAGATTTATCCTTGTAGGGTTAAATATTGCAGCGTCAACCCAAACTTCAATTACAGGCCACTCAACCAGGAACGTGTAGCTGAGCTCATGGAGAAGATGAAGGACGACAATTCTTATACCGTTCCACATAATGCTGTTTTGTGTCCATACTATGAAAGAAGGAAGGGTGCTGACAAAGTCTGGATCACAACACCAGAACAACTCATGAAGATTCAGACGGAGAATAAAAGATCTATCAAGTACTACATCATTAGTGGCCAGCACACAATAACGGCAGCCCAACGACTTCTCGATGAACACAACAAAGGAACGATGGCAACAAAACTTTCCGAGCATACCCGTGAGAAGCTGACAAAAAGATCGGCGTTTTTAGCTAAGCCGAATCTCACAATCGAGCAGTACCATAAGTTATCGGCGGAATGGGACGCTGCCGACACCAACCACTACAACAGCAAAATATGGGAGAAGTTTAAACACACGCGAGCCGTGTGGGAATCTCTTCAGCGACCACAAAGAGCTACCGCAGGGAATACACAATCTGCGGAATACCGGGTAAGCAAATTGTTTGGGCGGGATTTATCTCGCCGGTATATTAATCTGTCTTTTTCCTCAGAGAGTTGAAGAAATTGCAGCAGTTGATTTTGCCCAGGTGGGCGGGAAGGAAACATCATTTCTGATGATGTTGATTTCTTGCCCCGAAGATAGGATCTTTGCCAAATGGTTGGGGATTATGGAATCCTTTTCAAAAGGAACACTGAAGAAGAAGCAGACAAGTGAAGGGGAGCCCTCAGAAAAGTCTGCAAAGAAACCCAGTAAGACGCCGAAGGCTAAGTCTGTTCAATCTACAAAGGATGTAGACAACGATTTCAAGCTCACATGGTTGAAGCCTTTAAATGGAACAACGATGGAGGAGATGGAAGTCTTGGCTGATTTGGTGATCGATGGCAAACTACAAATTAATAACAGCAGCCCAACCTCTCCTTTTCATCTCAAGGCAATGGAGTTGAAGACGGTCAGGCATTTCAAGGAGTGGTTGGGAATACACTGCCACAAACTGGGTTGGACCTCGACTTCAACATATGAAGAGGTTAGCAAATATTTGCATGTGACGAACGATGATATGCTTGTCGAATGGGTGAACCAATCGGAAGATCTAGGCAAGAATCTATTGCACGCCAACGCCAAAAAGGAGAACATTGGGATGACGCCTTCTCTTATGGCAGTCCTTCAGCAGCGGAGAACCGAATTGAACCTTATAAAGGAGGATGCTACGAATCACGACAAGCCCTACAGATGTTTGTTGTTAGATTCGGAGACTTTATGGGGTAACATCACTGCTTGTAGGAAACCGTTTCAATTGTTCGTGATGGATCGGCGGGTGTCAAAAAATCTTTCGACAGATAGGGCACTAGAGGATCTGGTGGAGAAACTTAGCCGTGCAAGCATATACATAGAAGGTATTTATTATTGAATTCATGCTTGCGCTCTTCACTGATACCTACTTTTTCAGGTATTTATTTCTTGATTCTTGCTCATGTCACCGATACTTTTGCCTTCGCCTTCGCCAAGAAGAATAGACATCGTTGGACAGGATTTTATATGAACGATGCTAATCCCAAGTGCATTGATACTGTTGTTCACTTGGTTGTTAGTAGGTGCGCCAAACAATTTCAAGCTTCCAAATGACTGGCCAGGCATCTGTTTGCACTCCAACGGCCCTGAACCTCCATCCGATACACCGATAGGTATGAGTGACGTATTCGGCAATGTACGTTATCCAAACATTACAAGTCAAGCGGCACGGAGCATCGTCAACTTGATCAGGGGTCCTCACAGTGATGCGTGGGTTTTTGACTACTGCACTAGGGGGTCCGTCTTGAAGGAGTGTTACCTTCGGCATACATGTGTGTTTGCCGTTGAGAAGGATAAGACCATGGTTGAGGACCTGAACAAGTGGATAGATTGGGTCTCAACTGAGTACCCCAACGAATCCATAAAGGCGTATTTTGAGAAAGTTCCCTCCAGATAAGTGCGATAGCTCTGAAGGTGAATCTGGTTCAATCTCGGAGTCTGAGAACGAACATCAATCAATATTAGACCGGAAGTTATCTCGAGGAGTACAGAACATTCGCACACTCCAGGACCCATGGAAACATCAATAGAAGATTGCAGAAGATTTGAACCATCTCACAAGCGGCTTAGACCTTCTTCGCCTCATTCAGAAGGTAATAGCGAAGAAGAATTGATAATGAATTGATAGAGTGATGAATAGTTGTAAATGAGTGTAACATAAGGCATTTTTGTATATTTCTTTTATTTGTACAGAAAAAAATTCTCAAGGATTAATGAAGCTTTTAGTTCAAACATGGGTCACACATTAACAAGGTAAATAATATACCTTGATATATTTTAAGGTCAGCTAATTATCATTTTGCAGATGTAATGAAATAATTGAGAACATGGATTTTCAGCATTGCCATGAGGAGAGGGGTTTGGCGACAATTTCTTGTGCCACATGTCAGAATGACAGAGTTCATGCAGGAAAATGGATAATAATGCAGCTCAAAACATCGTTACCATGGGGCCTACTTCAGTTTTTGCATCATCATTTTTATTGGCTTCAGTTCCGAAATCATTTCTTCAGCGCATGTAATATCTGAATCTTGTAAGGATGATGTACAATTAAATGATGAGGGATAGGCAACGAAATAGTGGCAACGGATAAATGTGAAAGGGAGCAAACAAGTGATTTGCAAAGTATTCAAGAAGCAACGCTATCTCATGTTACTCATGGCCATATTGTGTTGTTGAATGTCAATGGTGTTCTGCTTCATCGACAAAGGCCCCAGGATAGAAAAACAGAAATCAAACAAGGAGATTCATTCCTTGTCATGGTAAATTTCGATATGATATTATTTTTCGTCCAGGGTTGAATCGTCTCTTTCAAAAGCTTAAGGAGATGGGTGCGCTTGTGGGGATTTGGTCATGCATGCAAATTCATAACTTAACACCGCTGTTGAGTTTACTTAAGAAACATTGTAGTGTTGCAGAAGAGGTGATTCGTAAAGATTGAATTTTTTGACCAGCGAATGTGTCATAAACCTCTGAATTTTAAGAAAGGAAAGCAAGCCATACTTCTTCAAGAATGAAAGAATAATTGGGACTCATGGGGAGATCAGTCGCTTAAGGATAACGAAGAATGCACATATCTTAGTAGTAGACGACTCTCCTCAGAAGGCTATGCTCAACCAAAACATTGCTTGTATTCATCCAATCACTTTCGATCCATATTCTGATACCGATATCATGTGAGCTAGTGAACTACTTGGATACGTGCCTCAGAAAGAAGAATCTCGAAAATTTTTGTGAGCAGTATCCACCGTATCATACATTTCCTGAAGCTTTTCTTTCTCGTGATATTGAATTTTATAAATGAAGGATAGCAACCGGGCGCTTTATAATATTATTCTTAAGGAACGTCAGTTTTTAGATGAGCCTTTATGCAGACCTTCTCTTATCACATCTTATGTATTAACAAGGATGGCAACTCCCAATTGCATTCGTGAGAGTGTTAAGTGGTGGCAACAACATCAAGATATTGACCAAAATGATTTTGATTAATCCGGAGAGTGATGATTTAGACAAAATGAAAAGATTTCTTTGTATGATAGAAAGAAAGTATTTATAAAAAATTAATATATTGATAAGAAAATGATTTCATTTGTAATTATGTTGATAGTATTTCTTCATTATTGTAACTATTTTTAAAATAATATGAATATTCTAAGATATTTTAGGAATATTCCTTACTAAGTAAGGTTATTGAAGGATTAATTAATTAATTAATTATATTAAGGCTTAATTACATATTAATTAAATGATTAATTAATAATTAAAACTTAAGTATTAATTAGTAATTTATTTTATATTCCCATTTTCACGTATCATGCCCACTTTAGTTACAACGTGCATCTTTGTTTCAGAAACAAACACAAGGCCAAGTAAACATCAAGAAAGCTCTGTGTGATAATGAGTTTTGAAGGTCTAGGGTGAAAACAATTAAAGTTAATTCACATATTGTGAATTACAAATTATAATAAATATATCTGTTTCCATACTGGAATATGCAGGAAAAAATTGTAAGCTAATGCAAATTGAGTTTCAAAACTCATTATTGCACAAAGCTTTCTTGATGTTTGCAGGAACTGCAGTGCTTGGCCTTGTACAGTTTGTTTCTGAAACTTTATGCTCAAGTGTAGAGAGAGAGAAATTATATAACAATTGCGAATTAAGGACACGAGTATCTATGTATATGTATATATAAAACTCAAATTTACGTGGTGAAAATGGTGATGAGGATGTCTGTCTTTGAACATCATCTATAGATTCTACTGACTCGAATGCCTGAGTATATCTAGTAGAAGAATTTAATACAAACTCGTAAGTTTTTCAGTTGGTAGGATCTAACAAGATTTAAAGACACCCGTATTAAGTGTCTACATCAACGAAATGAGATGCAGGAATTATTGACTGCAAACAGTGATTTATTATCAAATTTACTTACAAATTAGGTTGTGATGTTAACAGAGCCATAAGAGCCCTAACATAATAAAAAAAGGATCTTTCAAGCCGTTAGCATATTAAAACAGATTCAAATTTCAAACAACAGAAGTACAAGTAAAAAGTATAAGTAAAAGGATTCGGCCCCTGCCCCTTCCCCGATGGACAACTCCCTCGTTGTGTCGGCTCCATCACGCGGCCTCGGATTCACGCCGTGCGGCAAAAGACATAGTTTTTTACCCTGCCGACATATTTGCAGCCGCTAGCATATATCATCCAATTAAGTTAGTCTTAACTAACCATGATAAATGTTAATTTTGAGTTGCCGATCGAAATGATTGCACCTCCTGCACTGGTCTACATACATATGTAGACATGGCATACAACTCACGATCTTTCGACATAGCAAGCGTTTCCAATTATGTATATGTGAACATTTTAGAAATTGATAACCTTGAATTGTTTTAAACTGTGGACTAAAGCCATAAAGTGGCAAAATAAGTTTTGGCATTTATTTTTAAATGTATATTTTAATAAATAATTTTAGAATAATATTAATATGAATTAATTGATTATTATTAATATAACATATCACTTAATATTAATGGAAAGTATCTAGTATAATAGGATGCATCTTGTTATAATATCAACATTAGTTAATGTTTTTAGTAACATTGCTATTTTGTTGGTCAACGATAGCTCATGCAAGTTTGTAGCTAATCGTGTCATATGCTCTCTTCACCCAAAAAACATATGATACATAGCCCATAAGAATTCTCCAGCCAATGCCAAAGAAGATCCAGTTATGTTTTTTGAAGAGGACAAAAGATGAGAACAAAAACATGCCTTTGAAATTGTACATGCAAAAGTACCCACTAGATTGCAAACAATTCCAACTATCGTTCAATTGAAAAAGTATCCACACCAAGGAGTGGCACTACTAATGCAACAACTGCATGTGAATAAATGTTTAGGGACATTTTTGTCAAATTGAAAACACTCAAACAAACACTTGTTGATAGACACCTTTAACAAGGGAGCTATTTGAATTTATAGAGGTGTGCAAGTATGAAGGGAGGAACAAGTAAATATTGTGACATTGATACTTTAGACTACAACAAAGGTTTCTGTAAACAAATGATGCTTCTCAAGATCTCATATCTACCGATATTTTACAAATGTCATGTATGCAAAAATGCAAGTTGTAACTAAAATGGGCATGGCTATAGTCCCATTTCCTAATAATTAGCAATTTTAGCTATTTAATTAGCATTTTCTAATATTAAAGGAATATTCTTTAGAATATTCTATTTTGTATTCTACCCTTTAATAAATTATAGCATTCATTGAACAAAAATTAATAACATTATAAAAGTAGAAGGTATTAAATTATATAATATATTGCCTAATATAACAATTAAGGAAGAGCATAAGAGGTACATTATATAAATATTGATGTTGTTATTAAAATATTAATATTTAAATATAACATTATTAATTAAAAATTTGTAGTAGTAATAATATATATATAAAATCCTATAATAATATAGTCAATCTTCCATATCATTTTTTAAATTTATATAGTTAAGTAAACAATTTGGTACTATTATTAAAGAGTTTATAATAATTATGAATATTAAATATATGATATTTTATAATTTTGTAATTGCTTTAAGCTTCAGAAAACATACATTCCCTTGCAGTTTTGTTAATCGTGACTTTATCAACGCTTCTTGACATCCACCCATATCGAATGGATTTAACATTTATAAAACATGCTGGGTCTTTTTGATTGGGAGACCATGTTTTCTCTAGGCATCCATTATATCTTTCGCTCTCCTTCTCGTGTCGCCTTTTTTGTGGTTTGAACCATGCAACCTTAACAATACTATTTTTTGTGATTACTTCAGGTGTGTCGATAATTTGACCCATCCAAATAGGCTGATTATATGACGCATCTGGAGTAATGAGAACCATCATTAGTTTTTGAAGATCCTGGCAGCAATCAAAGTATGCTTTAGGTTTTTGGTTCCTTTGTCCAACAAAGTGTGGGGTTTGCACTTCCACATCACTACTGGCTTCTATGTCGTCTGTGCTCAGTGATGTCATTTCAATCTCCTCTCGCCACCTTGTTTTAGGCCAAAAAGGGTGTTGCAATTCTGTACTTGTGACAGTAGGCCCTTCCAACTCTCGAACAACAGTCTCCCAATAGTCAACCACATGCTTATATAGTTCTGAGTAACCAGTTGCCTTATCAGAATTCTTTGGCATCGATTTTTGAACCCATGCCACATATTTTTTGATGCCATCAATAATAACCTCTTGTTCCTTGAGCTGGGCACTCAATGGAATAGGGTCTGGTTGTCCTTCTGGGAGAAGTGGCTTTCCATTCTCTCCACTTTTGAAGAGCATTAACCCCTCTTTCGGTAACCACTCCTGCTCTGATGGCCGTAACTTGTACTGCATAATAGGTATACCATCTCGTATGGAGAAAAAGAATTGTAGCGGCACAAGGTGACCAACTAAAGAATCACTCCCCTCTTTTATATACTCCTTGAGAAATTTTTTGAAGTCTGGCACCTCAGTCACAAGCAAAGCACAACTTTTTTTGGAGATGCAATTTTCAAAAAGATTCATCATATGCGGTAAGGTAAGTGCACTTGTCCTTTTTGTAGAGTTGGAGACCTTGCTGAAGAACGCATCAATATCTTCATGAGTGTGACCAACCATAAGAAAACTGAGCGTGATTGTTTCAAACACACCTTTGGCAACAAGCATTGACAAGTATGCTAGCACATATCTAGAAAATAAAAGTAAGTATGAGCTTGAGAAACCCTTAAGTAAAATGATTTACCTATTTTTGTTCTCGCCTGCACAATTATCCATCTGTAAAAGCAAATGACGAGGAAGCTTATTTGATGTTGAGGACACATGTACACTATTTGAGCTAGATCCCTCCACTGAACCTGAACTCTCAACAGGGCCATCTGTTTTTTGTGCAGGTTGCTGACAATGCCTCTCATATTCCCAAGTAGCCTCAAGTGCAGACGTGTTCATGAGAGCATTATGTAAAGGTTGAAGGTGTTGTTTCTTCACTTTGAGATCACCGATAGGACTTGTCTGTGAGTGGGCTTCAAGGTTTCTGAAACACATGGCCAACGACCCAATAGTGAAATTGGAGTCGCTAGACCAATGTGGAAGTGAAAAGTGTCCATATGATTCACAACCGTGTCCATGTGTTAGCACACCTGTCAATGAAATCGGAAGTTTCATGACATTTCCAAGGCACTTTGGTGTTGCAACGAGCTTTGGAATGCTGGTCTTTGAATGATCCATCTTGTCATGGATCAAGCACAGGTACTCTGATGGGCGTGACACAGAAAGCATGCGGTGTGCATAGTACTGAGACCGGCAAGTTTGTTGCGCAATCATGTGGGCCTCCATCTTCTTTTGAATGGCAGTGATCTCCACCAAGGTTTTTGCACAAGCCTCTGCAGCCTTCAATGATGTACAAGTGTCACACTTGGAAAAGCTAGAGTGTTTTGCAATCTCCACATCCTTAAAATGAGTATTCCATATGTTGTTGAAGGTACCAGTGCAGATTGCTTGCAGCCCCATCAAGCTGAGGCACTTGTTCACATGTTCACACAGCTTCAATTGAGTGTAGATCGAAGGCAAAACCTTGAGATTTTCCCTGACCCCTGCATTTGTGGTTCGGCATTTGTGAGGCATCCTGTCTGCATTTGCTTCCACAAAAGCCTTGAGTATCTCTATGGCTGCCATAATGTGAGAGCGGGTTTTGACCAAGCCAGTGTTCCCATGTACTGAGGTTCGCGCTCCATCTAACCACTCATCCCTCCGACGGTAGAACGTGGTCTTTGGGATCCCATATATACTGTACCAAGCTTTGAAGCAGATGGCCACCTTATTAAATACCATGGATGTACTCTGATAACCTGTGTCCGAAGCCATTCCATCAATACACCCAGTTAGTGCAGCATATACAAACTCATGCCTTTGCTTTTGGGTGAGCGTACGAAAGACATGTCTACATTGGGTAATTTCATTCCGGTCTGCCATCTGACAACACTTCTTCTTGCAGCAGTCAATCGTGGAAATGCTCGTAACACTTTCGGAAGATGTAGGATCCATCTTCATCCTCTTGCTGAAACATGTAGGGGAAGATCTGCAACCCATGAATCGCCTTTTTCTTTAATAGGACCAATGCAAGGAACCTCTTCAAATATGAGTTGTTCTTCCGGGTTGTTATTATTGAAATCCAACCCAGAATATGTTGAACCATCTTGCCGTCTTAATTCAGATGTTCGCCACCTCACGAGGGATCCAGGATGCAAAGTGCCATTAGGTGAAACCTCTGTCACAACTACACCCACGAAGTCGGACCCTAGTTTCTCTTCTGACACTGCTTCCATTGGATTTATAGCTGTGATGATGCCTCTCCCAACCTCAATCTCATGAAGAAAGAGAATCACCTCATCCATCACAGCAGGCAAGCCATCATCTGGAAAACTCGTGCTACTGTTTGTTTGTGACTCTGTATATTCTGTGTCAGCCTTGACTTCATCCAAATTCCACAATACAGGAGAACCCTCCTCAAATTCCATTCCAGGAACCTCAACATGCTTGAAAATGGTGTTCACCCATACGTACACACAAGATCCTTGGGCAATATTGTGACATGATGCATTATCATCTCGAACTTCCACAGTTCCAGTGCCAACTATCTCGTTGTTCCGAAGAAGACATACTTTATCTCCAGTATTATACATATTGTCCTGCACATAAAAATTGTGTTATTTATGATATCTGTTTATGCAATATTTTAAGAAATCATAACTGCAGTTGCTTAATAATATGCATGTGCAATAATACATAATTATATATAAAATAATATCTCATGCTTTATTAATATAACTGATGGGCGGGATTAATCCCGCCGCAGACTCTACCCCTTCAGAGTGAGTCGGCGGGATTAATCCCGCCGCCGACTCTACCCCTCGGAGAGAGTCGGCGGGATTAATCCCGCCGCGACTCCCTCGACGAGAGAGCGGCGGGATTAATCCCGCCGCGGTCCCTCCGACGAGGAAGTAGCGGCGGGATTAATCCCGCCGCGGGCTCCCTCCGACTAGGAAGTACCGGCGGGATTAATCCCGCCGCCGGATCTTCCTCGTCTGTGAGAGTCGGCGGGATTAATCCCGCCGCAAATTCCTCCGACGAGGAAGAGGGGCGGGATTAATCCCGCCCACAACACTGACGACGGAGAATAGGCGGCGGGATTAATCCCGCCCACAATCTGACGACGGGGAATAAGCGGCGGGATTAATCCCGCCCACAACTCTCTCCGAAACTATGATTTCAAAGAGATTCGGGATGAATTCTGCCCACAAATATTTAAAACAGGGAAGTAGTGGCGAGATTAATCCCGCCACCCCTTCTCTGCCTCCTAAAATGGTTGGCGAGATTAATCCCGCCGACAACTCTTTCTAATAAATTCAAGTAAATCATTATCAGTTGAGAGAGTTATCGGCGGGATTAATCTCGCCGCTCTTTTTAAGAGGCGGAGAAGCATTGCCCGAACTAATTCTGCCATAGCTATGGATTAAATCCCGCCACCTCTTCAAAGAGGCGAAAAAAAATGGCCGGATTAATCCCGCCGCCCCGGCTAACCGAGAATATAAGTTAAAAGTATATTTAAACGGGATAAATCCCTAACAGAATATATTGTAATCCTAATGCATTCCTAAATCCCTAAATTCTAAAATTTAAGAGAGAATGTAAGAGAGTGAATCTTTATAAATATATCTAAATTTGTTTATAATACTTACTTGTAAACAGCACTGAAGGCGCCGTGCTTTCCTATAAACAATAGCACCCAATTTAATGTCGCTCCTGAGCTGATCACTAAGAAGAAAAAAGAAAATCTGAAGAGTGAAAATGAAGAAACCCTTGCCGGAGAAAGAACCAGATCTGAATTTGAGTGGGAAATTAAATGTATTTTCAAATTTACATGTCAGACTGATAATACTTATGTCAGAAATTCAAATTTTTGAAATAACAGAAAAGAAAATTTAAGATGAGTTGAAACAAATAACCGACAGTCTGACATATATACTCTCCAATTCCAATGAGTGTTTTAAAATTGCATTTAATGTCATTCAAGTGCTTCAAGCTGTTTAATATTACGAAATTTTTGTAATTATTCTACATTCTTAATATTCAAGTATATATTATTAAGTTTATATTATATATATATATATACATAATACAATAAATAAATTGATATATTATTATGTATCATTTAAAATATATTCATAGTCTGTTTATTATTATTATTTTCTTAATTACTCGAGTAATTAATTTACATTTCCTACTATTAATGGGATATTCTTTATTATTTTCTTAATATTCAAAGAATATTCCAATATTAAACCTATTATCATAATTAAATTAGTCTTATTATTAATTATCTCAGTAATTATTCGTATATATTAATGGGATTTTCTCAATTAATTTGTTATTATTTCAAGAATATTCTAGTGTTAAACCTTATTATCAATATTAAATTAATATATATTATTAAAACTATATATGGCTATATATTAGATAAAATCATATATTATTATGTATAATTTAAAATATGTTCATAGTGTGTATATTAATATTATTTTCTTAATTATTCGATGTTTGTTTTGCACATATTATATATAAACACAATCATAAATTTATATATACATGTGCACACGCATTAGAAGCACTTACAGAGACACATATGCACACACATGCACATTGCCCTAAACCAAACTTGAGAAATTATATGTTGCTTCTTTATTGAAAAACATCATGTTCAACGCATGTATGATCTATATGTACTCAGTGTGTGTGTATGTAACACATTGAATTTACACATGTAATATATATGTATGTCTGTGTGTATACACGTGTGTATGTATATATGTGTACTAATATAATATATGCAATGTGTACGATTTTCATTTGTTAACACTCTATCTCTTCTCTCATACATACACAGTGTCACCATGCATAATCCCTTCTCTCATACATACACACCATGCATGATCATGATCCATAATATGTAGCCTGTCTCTTCTCTCATACATACACACCATGCATGATCCATAATATGTACTGATGTTACAATATTATGTAATATGTATAATGTATATCTGTGTATAACACTCACTCCTCTCATACATAAACACCATGCATGATCCATCCTAACCCTAAACCCTAAACCCTACATTGAATTTACACATGTAATATGTATGTATGTCTGTGTGTATACACGTGTGTATGTATATGTGTGTACTAATATATCCAATGTGTATGAATTTAATTTGTTAACACTCTCACTCTTCTCTCATACATACACACCATGCATGATCCATGTAAATATGTACTGTCTCTCTTTTCTCAAACATACACACCATGCATGATCCATAATATGTATTGTCACTCTTCTCTCATACATACACACCATACATGATCCTGTACTCTGTCTCTCTAATATTAATATACTAATATGTATGTATGTCTATGTGTATAATACTATGTGTGTATATATGTATCGCTGCATGTGAAACTTTAACACTCTCATGGACACACACGTGTTAAACCCTTGCATGATATTTATTCTTGGGGTGTATGTGATACACCCACGCACACGCACACGCTGATAATATAATAAAGAATATTCGTTTAGGGCGAATCTATAGTTTATTCTTTTTAGGGTTTAAGTATATTCTTAAAAGGAATATTCGATTAGGGTTAATATATATTCTATTCCTTTTAGGGTTTTGGTATATTCCTAGGGTTTGTAAGGCGGCGGCGGCAGCAAATCTCCTTCTCTCTCACACAGGTGAGATCTCTCTCTCTCTCTCACACGCACACTCCTCTGCGTTTATTTGTGATATTTATTTATTTTTATTCACATATATATTTATATGTGTGTGTATCTTAATAATATAATTTAGATCTCTATCTCTCGCACACACACGCACACTCGTATACATATATACACACACACACATATATATATATATATATATATATATATATATATCTCTCTCTCTCTCTCTCTTCTCTATAGATCTCTATCTCTTGCACACACACGCACACTCGTATACATATACACACACAGATATATATATATATATATATATATATATATATATATACCTTCTCTCTCTCTCTTCTCTATAGATCTCTATCTCTCGCACACACACGCACACTCGTATACATATACACACACAGATATATATATATATTATATCTCCTTCTCTCTCTCTCTTCTCTATAGATCTCTATCTCTCGCACACACGCACACTCGTATACATATACACACACACAGATATACACACACACACACATTTGTTAATTGTATCTCTTGCACACACACGTCACACTCCTGTATATATATACACACACAGATATCTCTCATGTATCTCTCGCACACACACGCACACTCCTGTATACATATACACACACAGATATATTATATCATATACACACACACACACACACACACACACACACACACACATATATATATATATATATATATATTCTATTTATTTATCTATATATATGTGTGTGTGTGTGTATCTGTATAATTTTATTGATTTGTTAATTGTATCTCTCGCACACACACGCACACTCCTGTATATATATGTGTGTGTGTGTGTTTGTTTATCTGTATGATTTTATTTGTTTCACACACGCATACACACGATATACATATACACCACACACACACACACACACACACACACACACACACATATATATATATATATATACCTATCTATACATACATATACTATGTGTACCAGTATCTGTTAATCTGTATATATCTGTGTGTGTGTGTGTGTAGCAGCGGGATTAATCCCGCCGCGTACGCATGCTCTGCGCGGAATCGGGCGGGATTTATCCCGTTGCCATTGGCCTGCCTGAAGGGCCTAGGCAGCGGGATTAATCCCGCCTGATTCCGCACAGGGCATTGGCGTCCGGTGGGATTAATCCCGCCGCGTACGCATGCCTGCGCGGAATCGGGCGGGATTTTCCCACCGTCATTGGCCTGCCTGAAGGGCCAAGGCGGCGGGATTAATCCCGCCAGATTCCGCACAGGGCATTGGCGTCCGGCGGGATTAATCCCGCCAACTAAGGCCCGAGTGAAGGGCCTGGGCGGCGGATTAATCCCGCCGCGTACGCATGCCTTGCGCGGAATCCAACGGGATTAATCCTGCCGCCTAGGGCCCAGTGAAGGGCCTGGGCGGCGGGATTAATCCTTCCTGATTCCGCACAGAGCATGCGTACGCGGCGGGATTAATCCCGCCGCCCAGGGCCCAAGTGAAGGGTTGGGGCGGCGGGATTAATCCCGCTGCCCTATGCGGAATCGGGCGGGATTAATCCCGCCGCCAAAGGACTGCCTAAAGGGCCTAGGCAGCGGGATTAATCCCGCCCGATTTCAAGCAAGGAATTGGCATCCGGCGGGATTAATCCCACCGCATAGGGACCGAGTGAAGGCCTTGGGCGGCGAGATTAATCCCGCCGAGCCTTCAATGCCTGTTGGAGGAATGAATCCCGCCACCTTCGCTTTTTTCTCCATTGGTGAGTCGGACCAATCCCAAACGTTTCTGTCTGAGACATAGAAGGTTTACAACATACCAATGGAGAGAATTGGGAAGGGTGGGGAAATTCATTTAACCATCCCTTACATGGTGGGCGAGATTAATCCCGCCTCCTTTCTGGAGTCACTGAAGGGGTGTGCCAAATAAATCCTGCTCAGTTCTCTGAGACCGAGAAGGGTGGCAAGATTAATTCCGCACTCCCGTTCAAGGCCTCCAGAAAGGTGGCGAGATTAATCCCGCCGCACCTTCCATGTGAATATATATGTGTATTAGTATATATAAGTTGCATATCTCATTTTATTTACTTTTATCATCTTATCATAATATTTCGAGTAAAAGCTAGAAAACTATGTAAAACTGTCCAGAGCTCACATTTGTGGTGGTTCTAAAACGAAATGTTATCTTTCCTTTGAACTAGCACAAAGGTGAGCTTTGGATAGTTAATTCCGTCTACTTCTCTCTGTGTATTATTTTGTATATTCGGGTTTATACAAGTGTGTGTGCGTTTTTATATGATTTGTATTCATAGTGTATTATTTTGCAGAAGGACGATTTAATTAAACAAGGAGATCGAGTCATTAGTATGGAGTCGTCGTCAAATTCTGGGTAAAGAATTAAAATAAAATCTGTTATACTCCGATATGTGCTTGAACTAATCATTTTTGTATTCAGATGTGGAATTAAGGTGACATTAAAGACGAGAGCAGGAGAAGAGATGGGCAGGGGGATTCTGGAATCAACTTGGCCATATTTCAAACTAAACGGGAAGCGCATTGGAACAATCATGGTTGCTGTCAAACTAACCTCTGTCACATCGCATGGACAAGCAAAACAATGGAAAGTGGGTGTGCTAGTCAAGCATCCGAAAGCATGCTGTGAACCCAGATTGAACGATGCTCGACACATATGCCTCATTCCATCCAATGTCACGTTCTCGGATCCAGAGGTCGCCAGTTACAACATTAATTTCAGGTGGTTTTGTCACTTGTGGATAATGACGTTCACGTGTTCACTAATGATGTTGACCTTGGAGTTCTTCTTCAACTCAACGAAAGCCCATCTATGGAGGGGATCCATCTGGATGTCACTTCGAAGATCTTCAGACTCATCGAGTAGGTGTATTGTCAGGAGATA
>PUQB01000228.1:65173-85599 GCA_003024785.1 Selaginella tamariscina | reverse complement strand
AAATATAAGTATTTGTCGTCCCCCCGGTTGGCCCCGCGCGCGGTCCGCGGGAGACGCAACAATTGTTCAGCCGAGGAATCTCGGTCTCGGGCAGTATCGGATCAACCGATCCCATTGTTGGGAAGGTCGCCCACAATCATCGGTTCATGCCACAATTGCACGGCGCAGCAAGAGATGTTCCGAATAAGACATGCTGCATTCCGATATCAATATTCAGCAACCAGAATCGGCTGGACGCTGGATATTGTCTATTCCATTGCGCATCCTGCCAAGCGCGGATCTTCTTACTTGCGTCGGGGATAGCAAAAAACGTCTACCCGTCGGAATCGTTTGGGAAGGTCTTGGGGTAGGGCCGATTTCCATAATTCCCGTGTGACGGGTAATGGATCGGTATTGCAACGAATCGGCGTAGGTTCGGTCAATCCGGCATTCATGGGATACTACGCTCCAACTCCTGTGGGTCAGTGGCCGTGTTACCGCGCCTGGGTAGGAAACCATTCCGTCATCTGGAGAATCAAATCCGGAGGGCGCTTCGTCGGTGGAAGGGGAATGCGTTTCCGCAACGCGGCGAACCAGCATCCATTGAGTTCGGAGGACTGGCGAGACAAATTGGTCGAGTGATCATCAATCGGCGGGGGCAATAGAAAGAAACGCATGGTCCTCATCTAAATGTGTATGAGTGTCCCAACCGCATAGGGGAGTCGGGCGTACCCACGAGGCATTCTGCTACGTCTGAGCGTAGTTCTTCGATGACGACGTTGTACGATCGAGCAAGATCCACCTCGGGCTGGACACGATCGGCGGCGGTCTAGCACGAGATGCGTCGATTTATCCTTCATTTTAACAGGGCTCGATTTCGCGATCCGCGGGTTGCGGGCGATTCCTCGCCCGGCCGCCCGACCAATACTATGATTGTCCATCCGGAAACAAATTGTGGCACTTCGGGTCGAAAACCGTCCCGATCCGACGGAGCCTTGCCCCCGGGCAACGAGACGGGCGGCGTTGATAGATCATTCACGACGAATCCGTCCGGGACCCGGAACAAACCCGGCGCCGGGTGCGTGGGGCAATCAGGCGGTACGTGGATCCCGCGATGCTCAGCAATATAACCGCCTCGGCCCGAGAAAACAAATTGATATGGGATTGCCGGCGGCTCGTCGCGAACGCGGGGCAAACGCGCCGCTCTCGGATCCTCCTCATATCATCTGCATCCGTTGGGTTGCAGTATGCGGGAGCCGTCTTATAAGCGTAATCGCATGATGGGGGTCCCTGGGAGTAATACCACATATATACAAATTCGAAACCTTCCGCCCATGCGTGCCCTTTCTCTGATCCCCCTCGGTAAGTGGCACCTCACGTTTTCGGAGAAAGAGGTGGCCTCGGCCATTCCATCGCGAGTATCTGATTACATTCCGTGCCCAAATCATTCACAGGGTTGCGACGGACCGTCCGCCACTGCTCGTTATGTACGTGAATCGTTCCATCCCTTCCCAGCCCGCCGGACCGCCGACTCACCATTATCATGCGGAAGAACCAAGGTGGGCCTCACTAGAAACTCGTCTATCACGAAACCCTTTCGGAGAAGACGGGTGCGCGGCCTAGGCGAAGTCACCTCTTATTGCTGGTTCCATGCCTGCACCAGCAGGATTACCACCCCAACGAAAGAAACCGGGTGTCACGAAGACTTTGTCGGGGCAGGAAGGGTGCCAGCTCCCTGGATTCCGTAAGGGTCCGCCGATCTCGCGCGGACAGAGGGTAGTTCGGGATAAAAGAGGATTCGCTTTTACTACCGGCGGATTGGGGAACAACCGCCGGGAAGTTCGGTGGATTTGGCGAGCTTGATCAGACACGGGGGCGTGGATGAAGGGAGTATTGCTGAATCGGGTTCGTACGGAGATAGAATTAATTTGGAACCTTGTTACCCACACGTCCGGACGAAGAACCGGTTGAAGGGGCGGAAATTTGTATGACACGCGGGAGGGGTAACGCTTCCGGGGGATGCGGCGAATCGTTTCGGTCATACACACCACTACGGCCCTCGATCCGACGCTGGTGGAAATACCAGCGAGGCGCGATTTCAGAAACATCTGCATCACGGGAAGGCGATGGACGTACCATACCGATACGAGGGCCGCCGGTACCGCCGATCAGCCGTTGCCGCGCGAACCCGCGATTTGGCGGTGGCTATCAAATAGCGATTGCCACAACGACGAATATCTGACCGTGGGTCTGCCCTTCCTCGCTCTCCTAGCTCTTAGAAAGGGCTCGAGCTATATCGATCTCTGGGGACGCTTCGCGTTTGCTCGAGATTTCATAGATGCTACGCGAAGGTACCACCAGTCGAATAGGTCGTCCATGCATCGGCGGGGTATGATGCACCATCCGATCTGGGGGCAAAACGGGTTCTTTCCGTCTCCAACGAATACGAATATCAAGCGCCTTGTCAAGAGTATAGGTTCCGTACGCACCGGGGAAAGTAATGATGAACGGGCGGATGGTAGTAAGAATTTGGATTTCTATCCGACAGCGAAGGCACCCCCGGTCGAGTTTGTGATGGGCAGAAATATCTATCGAAACGAGTTGGGTTTTCTTCGCAATCACAATTCCTTAGAGAACGGTTCTAGTCACCGGACCGCTCGGGAGCAAGGACTTCATTACCCGCGGTATTTGACCGAAGGCCATGATGATAACATTGCTAATCTGCTTCGTCATTCCGATCCTCCAAGGAATTGGGTTTACCTCGCCCCCCGGCAAAGAGTGGCTCCGCTGAATTACGCGCATAGAACACCTCACGTCCGAGTCCAATCGGGATTCTCCCCTTTCAAAGGAGCACCACTAATAGGTTCCGCGGAAACAGGACGATCGTACCTGGTAGATGATCTAGCAGCAGGCTCCGATGCTCGTTCGGTACCGATATCCACGAGCGATCTGTATGGGAACGAACATGATCTCACGGATGACATAAGGATACACGGCATGAAGCTTCTGGCGACGAGTCTGTGCCGATTTATTTCTATCCCAGGGCCGATGAGAAAAATGCCTTCCTGCGTGATACGGATCCGAGACATGCATGAATTGGATTTCAAGGGGGGGGCTCCGCCCACCAACCGGCCGGCACCGAATTAGTACTTCGTTCATTTTCAGTATTATCGGCCGGACTCACGACTCATGTACCAGGTACGATCGTTATTGGTTCGACCCACCTGCCCGGAGGAACGGATCCGTCTCCAATATGTGCGAACCGATCAGATAGATCGATAGACGTTCGAACGCTTAGTACACCGCGACGACAAAAGGAATTTCCTACTCCCCTGCGCAACAAACGCTTTGGCCCGTTATTGGAGGATGATAATTCATCCCGTACCAGTGCCGGGTACATAATTATGTGCTACTACGCGCGAGATTTAGCGGCACCCGCCCACGAAACCTCATTGATCAATATTTCTCGCTCAGCCGCCCGTGGTCATACAATCGAATTGGTTCCGCTTAGACAAATCGTTCCCGATCAAGACGTGTGTACGGATATTGATTTCCGTCGTTCTGATAAATGCGTTTATAGAATCGAAAGGGCCGCTGCGCGAAGCATGGTCGTGGGGATTATCCCAACGGCGGGTTCCCCCTTGTATGGGAGCGGAACGAAGGACCCGTTGAAGAGAAAATTTGATTGTTTATCCGCCAGGCATTTGGAACAACCCTCTATTGCCGAAAACACCGCGCGAGAATTCACTAGACTATCCCGCGTTTCGAGTAACCCGGCTGAACCGGCCCGATGTGACCGGTTGTTCGTAGACCATCGAGGCGATTCAAGCAATTCCGTGAGGTCCATCGAGTACGATTACGCCTCGGCGGCCCGCGGTGCTTCGAGAGATTTTGTTGCAGGATCCCCCACCGGGGGGCCAGAGACACGCAGGGGCGGGTTTGCTGGTGGTACGATAGGATCCACTTCCCGTCGTTCCCAAGTAAGAACCCCGCCCGATACAGCGAACGCAGCTCCACCTGTGTCTGACAAAGAGGGATCTGGAACGACGAATGACGCAACGGCTTGCGCTCCTGCCCCGTTGGGCCCCCGCCCTACCAGCAATGCATCTGATTGGGTACAAATTCCCACGCCTGCCTGGGGAAGGCGGACTCTTACTAACAATCTGTCGCGGATGAACCTGAATTCCGCCTGCATTCCCCGCCATACTCTCTGTCACACCTACGAAAGGATCTTGTTTCAGAGATTATCAGGAATGATCGAGGAAACGGAGTCCCAACCGGAAAGTATGCCATTGAAAGACCGACTCGGGGTTTTAGGGATCTATGGGTCTGCGGTACGCTACCGCACGGGGGGTCGGCTCAACCAGTCGGTGTTATTTACAGGCAAACGATTCGTTTGGGACGGTTCGTCATCGAGGGATTGCATATTCGCATTTTCGTATCAACCGTTCATGGAGCGAGGAGAACTTGTATCGGGCCGGGGAGGATTCTTGGTTTCGGAGCGCAATGCCGTTCTCGGGAACGACATAGGATTCTACGAAGGGGCGGATCAGCAACCTCTTGCTTGGGACGGCACAGGCGAATCGACACCTAATAAAGCGGCCGGTGAATCCACTGCGGTGAAGAAGGGGGACGCTCCCGGGGCCGGCGGTAGCTGGCGCCGAGGCATTGGGATGTTTAGACGTATTGGTAATACCGTGCCCCGATTGGAACATACGCACTTATTTCACCCCGTGTATTTGTACCAAGCTCGGGCTGTTCTTGAACATTCCTCGGATACGTTTGCTCGCTCCGAACCTACCCCGAACCATCAGGAGAGACGGCGCGGGGTAGGTTCGCTCTCTAGTAGCCCCTCCATTCACAGTATTCTTTCCGAGAGCCATCGGTATTTACTGAAAAACACCCATGCAGCCAACAGGGCATCTCTGTATCGAGCGATAGAAGTTTGCTCTAAGAATTGACGAATGGACCTCAGCGAAATGGGTCCAACGCTTCATACGTGTTACATGAAACGAGTCGATATACGTGGTTTCGCCTCTATTGCTCGTTCCGACGGGCAGTCTCGGGTCGGCGGAATAAGGAAAAATGATTCCGCCGATCGGGCCAAGCGAACCCCCGGCCGGGCCCGATAGAAAAGAAACGATTACGCCGCTTGACGGAGGACCCCGGCAATCCTTAAGCTCCCTGCTCCGCGCACTGCTCTGGGGCGGGTACTCGTTTTCGATTGCCGGATGATATGCTTAGACGCGACGTACCAAGCGATTTAGATCAGCGGAATGCTGCGGGTCACCCACAGTAATGATACGCCGATAACAAGCAAGGTTGACTCTATCCCGCTGCTTCCATTACCCGGCGGGTGGTCGCGCGATCCGCACCGGGCCCTGACGGTTTAAGTGAATCGATCGTCGTGATCCTCCTAGGCTTGCGCAAATGCATCCGAAGCTGCATCCGTATGCCCGTCTTGTACCCCGAGGGTACGGAAGCGACGGGGCCTAGACAGGCAGGATCATCCAGACGATTCCCCACCATTACTCCGCCCCGGTCCATAATCCCGTTCGTTCCCACTCCCGCCCGGTCGCCCCGGGGCGGGTACTGATCATATGATGTATAGATATACTGCTCGGGCACACGTAACTACGTTTGAGTACTGCCGAATCACGCCAGGCGGAGCCGCTCGAACCATCAGCAGTCGTCTCCCTTCGTATGCGAGCCCCGTCCTGTAACGATATCCAGTATCCACCCCGTCCTCTCCGCAGCACGAAAGGATCTCCATCTTATTATTTAGTAGCACCTCGGCCACTCGCTGGTCCCGGTGGATGATACAACAGGTTCCATTTACCGATGTGGCGACTGCTACAATATGATGTCTCCGAATATTCTACGAACCAATCCGGTATCGTTTCGACCAAACGGGTTGGGTGTAAGGCTCCCGGGGATACAATGACGCACCATCGGGCCATCCGGCCGGTGCTGATTCACGATTACGGGCGACAGACAGTATGGGACTGGCCAGCAGGGACCTTGCTCGGGGTTCTCACACGGCACGTCAGCGGGGGCCGGGATCATCGGCCTTACCGTCAATAGTGGCGGGGTAGTATCCGTACCTCATTCCGATGCAGGACAAAGGCGGACTCTCCAGAGTTGCCAGTTGACTTGTTTCGCAAATCGCGGGATTGACGGGGCTCGAACCCGCAACTTCCGCCTTGACAGGGCGGTACTCTCACCGATTGAACTACAATCCCGCTATACAGTTTACTCACAACACCGACGAATGAAGTGTTCGTGCCGAATCCGTCTGTTATTACTACGGTACTACCGGCATTGCGCCTCCCGGTCGCGGTTCTTCTTACTCTCGCCCCCACAATTGAATACTTATGCGTAATCCCCTGAAGACGCGACCGGGAACGACCCCCGCTTTCATTGACGATTGCCCGCCGAATGGGCGGATCTGGCGGTCTCCCCCATGGTAAGTTACGAGAATTGTAGTTACCTTGCCGCCGCGGACTCATGTGGCCGGGGTCGCTCCACGATGGTAGGCGGCATATACTTCGCTTATACCTAGCACCGTTACTGTATTCTTGCTCGGAGGAAAGACGGAACGGCGGGGTTCGCGTTGTTGGGCCGGGCTGGATTCGAACCAGCGTAGGCATTGCCAGCGGATTTACAATCCGTCCCCATTAACCACTCGAGCACCGACCCGGCGTAGCAACAACGGGAAATGGAAAACGACCCGGCGGGGTCGCTGTTGGATGATCGAGTATGGGCAGGAGTGGGTGTGTATGAAACAAGGATTTAATAGATCGGTAAACGACGATGCCGCCCACAGCTGATGAGGATTTTTTGATACCCCCAGGGGAATTTGAATCCCCGTCGCCTCCTTGAAAGAGAGGTGTCCTAGGCCACTAGACGATGAGGGCCTTATTTCTATCTTAATATTACTTGATTCGCCGCCTCCGTGTCAATACATACTACCTCTCGCGGCCATCTAGTTTAGCTTGATCACCCATCTGTCGTATGTAGGTCCGGCGGAACCCCTCCACCAATGAATCGATCGGGGCAATCGCTTTAGTGGAAGATGGATTGTTGGAGGATGGGTTGAAGCCGCCCTCGCCCTCCGTTTCCATTAGTACTACGACACCTCAGGTTTACTCCTTAATTCGTGCCAATCAAACGGCGGTCGACTCCCCCCCTCGTACAGCCGATTATGCGATGGTGTCACGAATTAATAGTAATCGAAGTACCTAGTCAGGAGGAGGGCTTATCCGCCTAGCCGCGCGGCAATGCCCGCCGAGTATTGAGTATGCAGCTTTTTCGCGCCGAGAACATTTCATTATCAGTCAAACGAACCGTTTGTCGCTCCGTAAAAACTAATATCTATCTGCCTGCCGAGAAGCCGGGTTCGAGTCACTGGGGTCGCCGTGCCACACCCCTCTGCCGGGCCGGCTGGAAAGAATATTGTTTCTAGCTCCGGCGGTAATTGCCGGTAGTAATTGGAGGCAGACAAATGCTTTCCTAGCCGATTCGACCCGTCGTCGGTCGTACGGCAAGCATGGAATAGCCGTCGTGCTGCCAAATTGAGACGGGATTCGGTAACTAGTTCAAGCGGTGGCGGGGGCTAACTAGGAATGGCGGTGAAAACATAAGGTCTACTACTTATTCATTTACGGCCATCGGCAGAGGCGTGGGTTGCACAACAGGGGTTGCCGGCAGCCGCATATTATTGACTTGCGTGGCAGCACCGCGCGCATCATATTTGTCATGATACTTATCGTGTAATTGCGCCACGGAGCGCGTGACGCGGAAGCCGCGAAGCTAAATCAGGTAGGCACGCCGCTTGTTGGGAGGGTTGACACCTCTGTCGCTTGGCGACCAAACTGGATTTGTACCTGCTGCCCCTCGTTCCGCAGTGCTTCCGAAAAAGCCCCCCCATCGCGCGCGGCTCGGCGATGAAGTAAGACTGTGCGGCGTGGCGGGTCGGGGATGGTTTATCGATCCGAATTCGATTAATAAAAGTGTCCGGCCCCGCGGTAACCGTAGTAGTGTTTGCAGCACTGTTGTCATGCGGTAGAACAACTACTTACCCCCCCCCCCCGAGACCGCTCCGTAGGGTCGGGACAAAGGAATTGTGGGATAGGGTATCCCGCGGGACCGTGGAAGTGCCCTTCCTTGGGACACTAAACGCGGAATTGGGGGTGCTGCGATAGGAGGTGGCTGGCGGATCCCCCTCTTTCTTCCTTGTAGCGGCCTAACCGTCAGCATTCGTTATCTCGCGGCGTCGGATGCCGCAGCATAGGCGTAGTGAGAGTAGGGCGGGACTGATCATTCATTACCCGACCCGAGGCAATCGAGGAAATTCGGGTTGAGGCGGCGCATTGGTAACCCAATCGAATTTGAAGGTCGCTATTTCGTTACGAAACGAGATGTCGCCCGCAAAGCGACCGATCCCATATCTACCTGCCATGCTACAAATTATACAGCGATTCGGCGCTTCGGGCGGCCCCGCTCCCGGGGTGGGTGTAGGAAGTAATGAATTTTACGGTAATAGTGGACCCAAGTCGCTACAACGTGTATGGGCCGACTATTCTAATATGTAGGAAGTGCATGTAGGTCACGCCGAGCCTGGAATGGAAAATGATGATACTTCTCGGCGGCACGGGCGCGAGACGTTAAATTTCACTGGTTTATATGATCGATGGTACCGTGGAAGATTTGGAGTGAGTTATGGATCGAATACTTGTATTTTACCCCCACTCGCAGCGGCGGATCATACAGGGAGGTGGTGTATTAAGCCGATCCGCGGGAATCTCCCCACCCTACCAACGACCGCCGAATGAACCAGCCCCCCCGGCAGCCACAGGCACGAGCGGATTCGCCCCGGAAGTGTAGATGAAGGCCATCTTTGTTGTTTGGGCTCGTGGGCGCCGGTGCGAATGCGACCCCCCCGTCTAATCGTTGATCCCGTATCGGGCAATCTCAGTATCGCCGGGCCGAGGGGACGGGGGATTCGGGAGGAAAGAGAAGTTTACCCGCTCCCTGAGGGGTTACCGTCGAATCCAACGAACGGGGACCGACGAGACGACCGGGTGTTAACCGGATCCTTGAAACGTTTTTCCGGCAGAAAGAGCGGGACGAGCTTGATTGGTATCAGCATCGGGAAACTGTGGATTCGCCTCGACGAATGAAAAGAGGAGATATGATGTTATGGGATGCTATCACTCACCCGTCGGGCATTGCATGTATTCCGCGTCAGTGACGGATGGGGAAGAATGAATCCTGGAAATTCGAGTGATTATGGTTCGGGGGAGGGGTATTCGCAAGTGGGCGTAAATCCAGGCTGATGATTGATTCTTCAGTCTTTGCGGGATGAGGAGGTGCCCGGTAACGGGCGGTTGGAGTGGCTGAATAGGAGAACTATCATGACCATGGTCGTCGGGGGGTTCTCCGGAGGATCGACAAGCTTTTCTGATAACATGGATGACTGGCCAAGGAGAGACCGTTCCGCATTCGTGGGTCGGTCTGGTCTATCGCTTCTTCCTCGTGCTTATTCCCCTCCCGGCGGTTGGTCCACGGGTACAACTTTCGTTACTTCACGGTATACTCACGGATTGGCTAGTCCCTATTTGGAGGGTTGCAACTTCCTCACTGTCGCCGTATCCACCCCTGCCAATAGCCTGGCGCATCCCTTGCTTTTGCTGCGGGGTCCCGAAGCGCAGGGAGATTTCACCCGTTGGTGCCAATTGGGTGGCTTATGGACCTTTGTCGCACTTCATGGTGCTTTTGGCTTGATGGGTTTCATGTTGCGCCAATTCGAACTTGCTCGATCCGTGCAACTGCGCCCGTATAACGCAATCGCATTTCCCGCTCCCATTGCCGTTTCTGTTCCTGTATTCCCGATTTATCCGTTGGGCCAGTCCGGTTGGTTCTCCGCACCCAGCTTCGGCGTAGCAGCCATCTCCCGATTCATTCTCCTCTCCCAGGGCTTCCATAATTGGACCCCTAACCCCTTCCATATGATGGGAGTTGCCGGAGTATCGGGCGCTGCTCCCTCATGCGCTATTCACGGCGCAACCGTAGAAAATACGTTGTTTGAGGACGGTGACGGCGCAAATACGTTCCGCGCCTTCAATCCAACCCAATCCGAAGAGACTTATTCCATGGTTACTGCTAATCGCTTTCGGTCCCAAATATCCGGTGTTGCCTCTCCTAACAAACGTCGGTTACACTTCTTCATGTTATTTGTACCCGTCACCGGTTCACGGATGAGTGCTACTGGAGTGGTTGGCCCAGCCCCAAATTCGCGGGCATATGACTTCGTTTCCCAAGAGGTACGCGCAGCAGAGGATCCCGAGTTCGAAACTTTTTACACAAAGAATATTCCTTCGAACGAGGGTACTCGCGCTTGGATGGCAGCTCAAGATCAGCCTCATGAAAACCTCGTATTCCCCGAGGAGGTTCTACCCCGCGGAAACGCTCTTTGATGGAACCCTGGCCTTGGGTGGCCGTGACCAAGAAACCACAGGTTCTGCTTGGTGGGCCGGTAACGCCCGACTTATTAACCTGTCCGGTAAATTACTCGGTGCCCACGTAGCTCACGCTGGATTAATCGTGTTTCGGGCCGGAGCAATGAACCTGTTCGAGGTAGCTCACTTTGTACCAGAAAAGCCTATGTACGAACAAGGGTTGATCCTATTGCCGCACCTGGCTACTTCGGGCTGGGGAGTCGGGCCCGGCGGAGAAGCCGTGGATGTTTCGCCGTATCTTGCATCCGGAGCACTTCACTTAATATCCTCCGCGGTTCCGGGTTTCGGAGGTATTTATCATTCGCTTATCGGACCCGAAACTTTGGAGGAATCCTTTCCTTTCTCCGGTTACGCGTGGAGAGATAGAAACAAAATGACCACTATTTCGGGTATTCACCTAATCCTGCTAGGTGCTGGTGCCCTTTTACTAGTGTCCAAAGCTTTGTATTTTGGAGGTGTATATGATACCTGGGCCCCCGGCGGTGGGGATGTGAGGGAAATCACGAATATTACGGCAAGTCCGAGTGTCATATTCGGTTATTTACTCAAATCGCCCTTCGGCGGAGAGGGGTGGATCGTTAGTGTAGACAATCTGGAGGACGTAATCGGAGGGCATTTATGGGTGGGTTTCATTCGTATATTTGGCGGAACCTTTCATATTCTGACCAAACCATTTGCATGGGCTCGCCGCGCCTTTGTATGGTCTGGGGAAGCTTACTTGTCTCATAGCTTAGGGGCTCTTCCTGTTTCTGGCTTCACTGCTTGCTGCTCCGTCTGGTTCAATAATACGGTTTACCCCAGCGAATCCTATGGTCCCACTGGTCCAGAAGCCTCTCAAGCCCAGGCCTTCACCTTCCTGGTTAGGGACCAACGCCTTGGAGCCAACGCGGGTTCCGCCCAAGGACCCACTGGTTTAGGCAAATACCTCATGCGCTCTCCCACCGGGGAGATCATTTTCGGAGGGGAAACAATGCGTTTCTGGGATCTCCGCGCTCCGTGGCTGGAACCCTTACGGGGTCCCAACGGCTTGGATTTAAGTAAATTGAAGAAAGACATACAGCCGTGGCAGGAACGGCGCTCAGCGGAATACATGACCCATGCTCCTTTGGGTTCCTTGAATTCCGTAGGTGGAGTAGCTACTGAAACCAATGCAGTAAACTACGTCTCTCCTCGAAGCTGGTTAGCCACCTCCCATTTTGTATCGGGATTCTTCTTCTTCGTGGGTCACTTGTGGCATGCAGGAAGAGCCCGCGCGGCTGCAGCTGGATCCGAGAGGGGGATCGATCGTGATTCCGAACCCGTTCTTTCCATGACGCCCCTGGATCGAGCAAAAAAGTATCATCGTACTGGCGGGGGTATACGTAAGCTAAAATAACGCAAGTTCCGGCGTTTGAAGGGGCGGCTGCCCGCTCGCATGGCAGCTCGCTCGGATCCGCCGCGGCCCACCCGCCTTTTTGTCCATTAGCAATAAGCGATCCGGCGGATTTCGGGGGTACGACTCGATCGGCGGAAGTAGCAGTAATCGAGCCATTAATACCATAGACTCCCGTCAACCCCCCCTCGCTCCTCAGTAGTGCCGCGGATCGCGTTCTACGGACGAGGGAAGATTCAACGGGCGGTTCCCGGTGGTAACAGCAGGAAGCCAGTATCGGCCGCCTCCCGACGAGCAGAACCGACAGAACCACGAATTGCTTGTTCCCTCCAAGGAATAAGCCATTCTACCAAATTCCCGGCGGGGGGTCGATTCCGGCTGCTGATGTAGCCGGACCGGGGGGTCGAGCCTTTACGGAAATGAGTATTATGATGAGCGAGTAATAATGATTCCCTTTGATGCATCAGGCCCTGCCGGATGACCGAACGATCCAACGCAGCTAAGATCCTTTCCATTCGCTTGAAGACCGGAGAATCATAACTACGACCATTGCCCTTCAGTCGGCTGTGTCTGCATTAATCGCAACCTCATTCATCCTGGTTATTGGTGTTCCTGTGGTGCCCGCCTCCCCTGACGGTTGGTCAGGTGGCAGAAACGTCGTATTCTCGGGTGCTACTTCGTGGATTGGCCCAGTCTCCTTGGTAGGTATCCTTAATTCCTCCGTATACTGAATCCTCGGGACGTCTATTTAAACCAAACTACCCGGGCGTCTTCGAGGACCAGAGGGCGCAGGTTGTGCGTATACGTATAGTTGCTTACGATCAGTCGGTGACTATATTGCAAATTGTTGTACGGGTGGGAGCGGTGAGTAGGCACACAGGTATGTATGGGTTGACGACAATCGAATCTCCCCCCCCGCCGGGCCGGGCGAAACGCGTGCGTGTTCCCACTTATCCTTTCAGCAGGTTGCGCCGAAGCAATATGATTTAGAGCCGGTTCTTCTGCGACCGCCGGTCCCGGAGCAGCACGGGCGAACAGATCAACCGGGTCAATCACCTACGCCGAATCTTGGTACCTTCCGTTCTCGGCTGCGGGGTCGGCGGAGACGGGATTCGAACCCGTGGTCCCAAAACGACAAGCCTTGCGGGCCGATAAGCTGCTCCGCCCTATGGGATCCATGAAATGTACTAATAAAAATCATTTCTGTTTGATGATTGCATTTGATACACGAGCACGATCCGTTGAACGAGTAACATATGGCAGGACTCGCCGCTTCAGGGCGAGGTACTTCTCGCCGGTCGCACCCGGCGGACCCGACTCCTCGGCCTATTCACCAGCTGGACCTGACCAGTCCGGGCAATAAACATGCATGGGCCATCTCACGAAGTACATGCCTGGAAGGACCGAAATAGCGGTAATTCGCCCTGGATCTCCCAGTTAAAAAGCAACGCCGATGCAGGCGCGTGGGTGCGCTGTTGCGCGGTAAAGACTGTAATTCCTTATGAATTTCCCATTTCCCGTCCAGGGACAAAGCTTCGCCCATTCCTGCCTTTAGGGATCGACGGATCGAGCGGTATCTTTTCTCCAATTCTTGCTTCCCCCTTTCCCTTTGGACGACACCCTTCCTCGCCATAATACGCCTAATGACAATAGAGATACCATTTCTATACCGAGGTTTGGCATAAAAAGGTAACGGAATTCCATGTAGATTCGTTTCATTCGTCACTATCTCCGCCTGAACCGGGGGAAGGTGCTTCCCTCCCAGCCAGCCGCTTTTCATACACCACCGGCCCACCGCTTCCTTGAATAGAATTAGATCGATAGGTGGCGGATTCCGTCGGACTAGATACCCACCAGCAGGTCCCGACCCGCGGGCGGGGCAGGTAAGTTGATTGTTTGATAAATTTGATAATGGTCCCACCAGAAGCTCGACAATGATGGATTATTACCCAAACCTGCCCGCCGTGGAAGCGATTGGAGAGGCTGCATAAGTAAATATATAACCTACGGAAGAATGAGCCGATCCAACCAATCGTGCTTGTACAATAGGAAGGGCTACCGGCTTATCCCTCCAACGTACCAAATTAGCCAGGGGCGTCCGCTCATGCGCCCACGCCAGAGTCTCTATAAGCTCTTGCCAGTACCCGCGCCAAGAAATAAGAAACATGAATCCAGTAGCCCAAACGGGGTGTCCGAATAGAAACATCCATGCCCATACGGATAGACTGTTCGTACCAAAGGGATTATATCCATTGATAAGTTGCGAAGGATTTAACCATAAGTAATCTCTTAACCACCCCATCGAGTAAGTAGGAGACTCATCGAATTGAGCTACATTTCCTTGCCATAGCGTGATATGCTTCCGATGCCGATAAAACGTAACCCATCCAATAGTATTCAGCATCCGAGATACTGCCAAATAAAAGGCATCCCAGGCCGATATATCACAAGTTCCACCCCGTCCCGGGCCATCGCAGGGGAAGCCATAACCAAATTCTTTCTTATCCGGCATCAACCTGGAGCCGCGCGCATCTAGAGCACCTTTGGTTAGGATCAACGTGGTTGTGTGCAGGCCCAAGGCGATGGCGTGATGAACTAGGAAGTCACCCGGACCTATGGTCAAAAATAGTGAATTACTATTATTATCAATGGCGTCTAACCAGCCGGGCAACCATATGCTCCGGCCAGCGTTAAACGCGGGGTCGTTTGGTGAAGATAGGAGTACGTCAAAACCGTACGAGGCTTTGCCGTGGGCCGATTGGATCCACTGGGCAAATACGGGTTCGATCAGTATCTGTTTCTCCGGGGTGCCGGGGGCAAGCATAACGTCGTTATGGACGTGGAGTCCCAAGGTATGGAAGCCCAGGAACAAACTGGCCCAGCTTAAGTGAGGTATAATAGCTTCTTTGTGTTCCAGCACCCTTGCTGATACATTACCCCTCCCACGTTCCGGGCTGTAGTCCCTAACGAAAAAAATGGCTCCATGGGCAAACGCGCCTGTCATGATGAACCCGGCAATATACTGGTGATGAGTATATAACGCAGCTTGAGTAGTGAAGTCTTGCGCCATGAATGCATGGGCGGGTAGGGAATACATATGCTGAGCCACTGGGGAAGTAACGACCCCCGAGGGAGCTAGAGCAAGACCCAATTGGAAGTGGAGAGAATTATTTATCATGTCATAAAGTCCTTGGTGACCACGCCCGAGCCGGCCCCCAGGGGGGTATGTGCCTCCAGGACCCCTCTTATACTGTGCCCGATCCCAAAATTAGTTCTGTACATATGCCCGGCGATGATAAAAACAACCGCAATGGCTAAGTGATGATGAGCGATATCGGTCGACCACAGACTCTGCGTTTGCGGATGGGAGCCCCCAGTAAAAGTTGGAGTGGCAGTGCCTGCCCCCTGGGAAGTGTTGGATAAGTGGCTACTGGAATCAGCGTCTTGGGCATAGGCACCCCACTGGCCGGCAAGGAGAGGCGTTAGGCCTTGCGGATGCGGCAGCGCACTCAGAAAATTGCCCCACCTGACGTGCCCCCCCCTTGATTCGGGAATGGCAACGTGAACCAGGTGCCCTGCCCAGGCCAAGGAACTTACTCCGAAGAGTCCGGACAAGTGATGATTAAGACGGGATTCGGCGTTCTTGAACCACGAGAGACTTGGTTTCCTTTTAGGCTGTAAATGCAACCAACTGGCTACCGGAGGAAGGGTAGAGACGGTTAGCGGAAAAGAAGCTCCAGTATAAAGATCTTGATTGTTGCGCAACCCGATTGTATACCACCATTGGTAGACACCCGAATAGGCGATATTGACTGGGCCTAGTATTCCTCCTCGAGTGTATGCTTCCACGGCTGGTTGCCCAAAATGAGGGTCCCATATCGCGTGAGCTATAGGTCTCACATGCAAGGGGTCCTGAATCCATGCCTCGAAATTACCCTGCCAAGCTACATGGAATGGGTTACCCGGGGTCCACAGGAAGATTATTGCCAGCTGACCGAAGTGGGAAGCGAAAATTGTCTGGTAAAGACGCTCCTCGGTCATGCCATCATGGCTCTCGAAGTCATGCGCTGTGGCAATACCGAACCAGATACGACGAGTGGTTGGGTCCTGGGCAAGGCCCCGGCTGGATTTCGGAGATCTTAATGCCGTAATGCTTTTTAGATCCTCCTAGCCGTTATCCCACCGCAATGATTCTTGCTAGGAAGAATGCCCATGTTGTGGCAATCCCACCCAGAAGGTAATGGGCCACCCCCACGGCGCGGCCTTGTACGATGCTCAAAGCTCTAGGCTGGATAGCGGGAGCTACTCTCGATTTATTGTGCGCCCAAACGATAGATTCGATAAGTTCTTGCCAATACCCGCGACCGCTAAACAGAAACGTTGGACTAAAAGCCCAAACGGAATGAGCACCCGAAAATAATAGACCATATGCGGATAACGAGGAACCATAAGATTGAATGACTTGGGATGCCTGTGCCCGTAAGAAATCGCGAAGCCATCCATTAATGGTAATCGAACTTTGCGCGAAGTTTCCCCCGGTTGTGTGAGTTACTGCTCCCTGATCGCCGACGCTACCCCAGACATCGGACTGCGTTTTCCAGCTAAAGTGAAAGATTCCCACCGAAATGGAGTTGTACATCCGGAATGGGCCTAAAGAAACATGATCCCAAGCGGATACTTGACATGTTCCTCCCCTCCCGGGGCCGTCGCGGGGAAAACGGAAGCCGGGATTAGCTTTATCGGGCACCAAGCGGGAACTGCGAGCAAACAGAACGCCCTTAAGTAGAATTAATACAGTTACATGGATGGTAAATGCATGAATATGATGAACCAAAAAGTCTGCGGTCCCCAACGGAATCGCTGACAAAGCCACCTTGCCGCCTACTGCTAATACGTCACCGCCCCAGGCTAAACTGGTGGTGTTTGCTGCCGGGGCTGTCAAAGTAGGCGCCGAAGCATGAGCGTTCTGTACCCACTGGGCAGATACGGGTTGTAGTCTTATAGCAGTGTCCGAAAACATATCTTGAGGACGCCCCAGGGCACTCATCGTGTCGTTATGGATGTATAAACCAAAGCTATGGAAACCCGAGGAGATACATACCCGATTAAGGTGCGACACCATTGCGTCGCGGTGCCGCAGGACACGGTCCAATAAATTGTTACACTGAGTGGCTGGATCGTAATCCCTCACCATAAAGATGGCTGCGTGTGCAGCCGCCCCAACGATGAGGAACCCGCCGATCCACATGTGATGCGTGAACAAAGAGAGTTGAGTACCGTAATCGGTGGCCAGGTACGGATAAGGGGGCATAGAATACATGTGGTGAGCTACCACGATCGTGAGGGAGCCCAGCATAGCTGGATTGAGGGCTAATTGGGCGTGCCACGAGGTAGTGAAAATTCCGTATAGACCCCTGTGACCCTCCCCGGTGAACGGACCTTTATGGGCTTCCAGAATCTCTTTTGGGCTGTGACCGATACCCCAGTTGGTCCTATAAACATGACCAGCTATCGAAAAGGCGACTGCAATGGCTAAATGATGATGGGCGGTGTCGGTCAGCCACAAGCCCCCGGTTACCGGGTTTAGACTCCCGCGAAAGGTTAAAAAATCCGGGTATTCTGACCAATCCAGGGTAGAGAATGGTGCTAACCCCCTGGCGAACCCTGGATGGAATTGGGCCAAAAGATGGCGATCCAGAATAGATTCGTGAGGTAGAGGAATCTCTTTGGCATCCACTCCGGCATCCAGAAGCTGGTTTATAGGTAAAGAAACGTGCACTTGGTGCCCCGCCCAGGACAAGGAGCCTAATCCCAGTAGTCCCGCCAAGTGGTGATTCAACATGGATTCCACATTCTGGAACCAAGCCAGTTGGGGTGCTGCTTTGTGGTAGTGAAACCAACCAGCGAAAAGCATTGGCGTTGCAAAAATTAATCCACCGATTGCAGTGGAATACAATTGTAATTCGCTGGTGATCCCAGATGCCCGCCGAGTCTGAAAGAGTCCAGAGGTTATTTGGATTCCCTGGAAGCCCCCGCCGACGTCTCCGTTTGAAATCTCCTGACCTACTACTGACCAGACGACCTGGGCACTAGGTTTAATGTGGATCGGATCGTTCAACCATGCCTCGTAATTCGAGAAACGGGCTCCGTGGAAGTACATACCGCTCAACCAGACGAAAATGATGGCTAGTTGGCCAGAGTGAGCACTAAAGATTTTTCGAGAAATATCCTCCAAATCGTTGGTATGGCTGTCAGAATCATGAACATCGGCATGCAAGTCCCAAATCCAGGTAGTGGTATTAGGGCCCTTAGCCAGGGTTCGCGAGGAGTGGCCGGGTTTGGACCATTCTTTGAAAGAGGTATTCACGGGATCCGTTTCCACAGCAATTCTGGTTCTTGGTTCCGCCGGACGGATAGTCGTCAGGGTTCTCCCCTTTCCGGGTAAGGCGGGGGGGACCCGCCGATAGTGATTAGTGAACCCCCGCGGGTTCCGGGATTCCCCCTTTATTACATTCCTCACTCATTCGTCCGAGACCGGAGCAGCTATAATAAATACGGGAGCTCGGGCGGGTATTCGATTTCATTATGGCACGCCCTGAGGGCGCCCAAGGGACCACTACTCGGGGTGCCCGCCCTTCCACGCGCGCCCTTTGCAATATTCGTCGTATATCTGATAGGCAGGCGGCCCAATCGATTCCAATAACTCGCCATAGCCTATCACCTCAACCTATCGATTCGTCGGATACAATGCCTCGGTACTCGCCCGGCGCCAATGCACCATCCTATGCCACTCATGCGCCTCCCGCGGGTCTGCGACACCACGTGATGACGGCGGTTCCGCACGGGTTGTAGCAAAAAGAGCGGGGGCGCATAATCGTGTTCCATTTGTACTGCGCATCGGACCATCGGTACGTAGTGACAAGTAGTAATTAGTCCACCGATAGTGGGTAGATATGCAGGGGGCTTTCGCGCTACCCGATCGCGGGGGCACCCTCTTCTATGTCACGTCGGGGGTCCGATCAGCAACGAGCGGAAGCACAGGATTGACGAGTGCTCCACAATACGTAAAACAACCCCCATACGTTCGCGGCGCGAGGGGGGAAAACGAACAGTCTCCTTGGGTCCCTCGCGCGAGACTCGGCGTGCCGTGCCGTGCCGTGCCGCCGTCACGACTATTTACATTCCATCAGTTCCGCCAACCAGTCGGTACGAGGTGCTAAGGGAGGGGTTATGCCCAACCCATTCTGCGCAGACCGATCCGATACGCATAATAATGCCACTGGTCCACAAAACGTCCCGTCACCTTCAACCGATTCTGCGCTTCGATGTAATTGTTTGGAGCGAGCAGCACGGCTTGTTTCCAATAATCGGCAGCCCTATCAAACCGAGCCTCGGAAGTTTCAAGATCTCCTTGGCGAATGGCTCGTTCCCCTCGGGCGGGATAGGTGTCTTCACATCGGGAAGGTTCCGTCCCTGGGAGCCGTACTGGAAAATTGATCGTTTCATACGGCTCCACCAACTCTTCCCCGTCCGGTTACTGCTTCCGGGGACCGCCCCGCGCGTTGCATACGAAGATCGTCCTTCGTATAACCATCGAAAAAAGAAAATTGTTTGCGGCGAGAACTTCCAATTTCCTTTCGCAGATTCGTGCACCTGCTTGCTTGCCCGGCAAAACGGGAGTCACCGGGTAAAGAAGGGTCGACGGGATCGGTTTCTGATTGAACCCCCTCGGAGGGGGAACCAAATCTTACCCTTCCTCCTACTGATGGCGATGCGACGTAGAGCGGAACTAGAAGAACCAATAACGTCAATACCATTTATTTTTTCGATTTAGAGGTGCCGCGTCGCCGCCTACGACAGTAACTATCTTACCGCAAATACGTATAATAACCCCACACTCCTAACTTCTTTGGGACCCAATGCCGCGCCGCTGCCCGACGGATTCCGGAATCGATCTAACTACATTACGCGAGTCGATTCTTTCACTTCCAGAAGCGGATTCTCTCGTACCGGCCCGGATTTCTAGCGATCGATCCTAGCGGCGCACGACCCACCAATCAATACCGATTTATTAGTGCTATCCGTAGACTACGTAATATAGGCTTTCGAACCCCCCCGGGCCCGGGCGGCTATAAAGGAGGGTATCCCTCCGCGGCTAGTAAGAGCAATCATTACTGGATGGTAAATTCGCGGGGGCCCCTCGTTTTCCCGGTGATTATCGACCGCTGGGTCATGCGGTCCAGGTAGCCGCACGTAATGACAGGTCACGGCCGTATTATTGAGGGCCTGCGGCAGAGAAGGATTTCGTCTCAAAGCCTGAAAGTAATGATCCAAAGCCCTGGCATGTTCTCCACTACTCGCGTGAACGGGACCTATGTTATATGGTATATAACTTCTATCATAGGGATCGGTTTCTGGGCGCGCGGCCTCATAATGATTCCGTGAAGCTTCCGCATATTCCCCCACGGGCTGAGCCGACATTCGTTACGGTTGTTCCTCCAACGAGCAAGACGAAACTCCGTTTCAGAACCGTACATGAAATTCCCGCTTCATAC
>PUQB01000228.1:0-64328 GCA_003024785.1 Selaginella tamariscina | reverse complement strand
CGCCCAGGGAATTCACGCAGGACATGAACGGCGGGATTAATCCGCCCCACGCTCATGCCCTTCGCGGAGGGCGGCGGGATTAATCCCGCCGCTCAGGCACTTCCGCAGGATATAAGCGGCGGGATTAATCCCGCCCCCACCCATCCCTGTTCAAAATGCCGCAGCCAATATATATGTGTGAGCGCATGATTTACGAGAGGGCGGCGGGATTAGTCTCTCCGAACCTTCATTGCCCGGTGGCGGATTAATCCGCCACCCTTCTTTTTTTCCTCCATTGGTATGTTGAATCAATCCCGACTAACTCTGTCTGAGACGGAGAAGGTTTACAAAATACCAATGGAGGGAACTGAGAAGGGTGGTGGGATTAATTTCACCATCCCTTACATGGTGGGCGGGATTAATCCCGCCGCGTACGCATGCCCTGCGCGGAATCGGGCGGGATTTATCCCGCCGCCATTGGCCTGCCTGAAGGGCCTAGGCGGCGGGATTAATCCCGCAAGATTTCGCACAGGGCATTGGCGTTCGGCGGGATTAATCCCGCCGACTAAGGCCCGAGTGAAGGGCCTGGGAGGCGGGATTAATCCCGCCGGACGCCAATTCCCTGCGCGGAATGCGGGATTTATCCCGCCGCCATTGGCCTGCCTGAAGTGCCTAGGCGCGGGATTAATCCCGCCCGATTCCGCGCAGGGAATTGGCGTCCGGCGGGATTAATCCCGCCGCATAGGGACCGAGTGAAGGCCCTGGGCGGCGGGATTAATCCCGCCGAGTCTTCAATGCCTGTTGGAGGAATGAATCCCGCCACCCTTCCTTTTTTCTCCATTGGTGAGTCGGACCAATCCTAAACGTTTCTGTCTGAGACGTAGAAGGTTTTCAACATACCAATGGAGAGAATTGGGAAGGGTGGGGAAATTCATTTAACCATCTTACATGGTGGGCGAGATTAATCCCGCCCCTTTCTGGAGTCACTGAAGGGGTGTGAGAAATAAATCCTGCCCAGTTCTCTCTGAGACCGAGAAGGGTGGCAAGATTAATTCCGCACTCCCGTTCAAGGCCTCCAGAAAGGTGGCGAGATTAATCCCGCCCACTCTTTCAGGAGGCATTGAAGGGGTGGCGAGATTAATCCCGCCGCACCTTCCATGTGAATATATATGTGTATTAGTATATATAAGTTGCATATCTCATTTTATTTACTTTTATCATCTTATAATATTTCGAGTAAAAGCTAGGAATCTATGTAAAACTGTCCAGAGCTCACATTTGTGGTGGTTCTAAAACGAAATGTTATCTTTCTTTTGCACTACACAAATGTGAGCTTCGGACAGTTAATTACGTCTACTTCTCTCTGTGTATTATTTTTGTATATTCGGGTTTATACAAGTGTGTGTGCGTTTTTATATGATTTGTATTCATAGTGTATTATTTTGCAGAAGGACGATTTGATCAAACAAGGAGATCGAGTCATTAGTATGGAGTCGTCGTCAAATTCTGGGTAAGAATTAAAATAAAATCTGTTATACTCGGATACTTGAACTAATCATTTTTGTATTCAGATGTGGAATTGAGGTGACATTAAAGACAAGAGCAGGAGAAGAGATGGGCAGGGGGATTCTGGAATCAACTTGGCCATATTTTAAGATAAATGGGAAGCGCATTGGAGCAACCATGGCTGCTGTCAAATTAACCTCTGTCACATCTCATGGACAAGCAAAACAATGGAAAGTAGATTCGCTAGTCAAGCACCCGAAAGCAGGCTGCGAACCCAGATTGGACGATTCTCGACACATATGCCTTGTTCCATCCAATGTCACGTTCTCGGATCCAGAGGTCGTCAGTTACAACATTAATTTCGGGTGGTTTTGTCGACTTGTGGATAATGACGTTCACGTGTTCACTAATGATGTTGACCTTGGAGTTCTTCTTCAACTCAACGAAAGCCCATCTATGGAGGGGATCCATCTGGATGTCTACTTCGAAAATCTTCAGACTCATCGAGTAGGTGTATTGTCAGGAGATATTGCTTCACAATACAGAAAATCAGCAAGTGAAGCAATCTTCCCTCTTCACATTGAAGAAGAACACAGCGACATCATAATGGAGATTGAGAGGGTGGCTCGGTCTCAGGTTCTCTACAGATCACGTTCAATTTGCTTAGGAGCTTTGGGAGCTGGAAGAGTGTACCGAGAACACTAGAACAGCTGCAGTCGGGGATCACACATGTTGATTCGGATCGCAAAAGAAAATCATCAATCGTTTTGTCAGCTGCACCTGTGGCATCTCATGCTGCAATAAGTCACAAGGAAATGATGTTGGATGATAAGATTTATCCTTGTAGGGTTAAATATTGCAGCGTCAACCCAAACTTCAATTACAGGCCACTCAACCAGGAACGTGTAGCTGAGCTCATGGAGAAGATGAAGGACGACAATTCTTATACCGTTCCACATAATGCTGTTTTGTGTCCATACTATGAAAGAAGGAAGGGCGCTGACAAAGTCTGGATCACAACACCAGAACAACTCATGAAGATTCAGACGGAGAATAAAAATCTATCAAGTACTACATCATTAGTGGCCAGCACACAATAACGGCAGCCCAACGACTTCTCGATGAACACAACAAAGGAACGATGGCAACAAAACTTTCCGAGCATACCCGTGAGAAGCTGACAAAAAGATCGGCGTTTTTAGCTAAGCCGAATCTCACAATCGAGCAGTACCATAAGTTATCGGCGGAATGGGACGCTGCCGACACCAACCACTACAACAGCAAAATATGGGAGAAGTTTAAACACACGCGAGCCGTGTGGGAATCTCTTCAGCGACCACAAAGAGCTACCGCAGGGAATACACAATCTGCGGAATACCGGGTAAGCAAATTGTTTGGGCGGGATTTATCTCGCCGGTATATTAATCTGTCTTTTTCCTCAGAGAGTTGAAGAAATTGCAGCAGTTGATTTTGCCCAGGTGGGCGGGAAGGAAACATCCTTTCTGATGATGTTGATTTCTTGCCCCGAAGATAGGATCTTTGCCAAATGGTTGGGGATTATGGAATCCTTTTCAAAAGGAACACTGAAGAAGAAGCAGACAAGTGAAGGGGAGCCCTCAGAAAAGTCTGCAAAGAAACCCAGTAAGACGCCGAAGGCTAAGTCTGTTCAATCTACAAAGGATGTAGACAACGATTTCAAGCTCACATGGTTGAAGCCTTTAAATGGAACAACGATGGAGGAGATGGAAGTCTTGGCTGATTTGGTGATCGATGGCAAACTACAAATTAATAACAGCAGCCCAACCTCTCCTTTTCATCTCAAGGCAATGGAGTTGAAGACGGTCAGGCATTTCAAGGAGTGGTTGGGAATACACTGCCACAAACTGGGTTGGACCTCGACTTCAACATATGAAGAGGTCAGCAAATATTTGCATGTGACGAACGATGATATGCTTGTCGAATGGGTGAACCAATCGGAAGATCTAGGCAAGAATCTATTGCACGCCAACGCCAAAAAGGAGAACATTGGGATGACGCCTTCTCTTATGGCAGTCCTTCAGCAGCGGAGAACCGAATTGAACCTTATAAAGGAGGATGCTACGAATCACGACAAGCCCTACAGATGTTTGTTGTTAGATTCGGAGACTTTATGGGGTAACATCACTGCTTGTAGGAAACCGTTTCAATTGTTCGTGATGGATCGGCGGGTGACAGGATTTATATGAACGATGCTAATCCAAGTGCATTGATACCGTTGTTCACTTGGTTGTTAGGAATGCGCCAAACAATTTCAAGCTTCCAAATGACTGGCCAGGCATCTGTTTGCACTCCAACGGCCCTGAACCTCCATCCGATACACCGATAGTGGGAGTGACGTATTCGGCAATGTACGTTATCCAAACATCACAAGTCAAGCGGCACGGAGCATCGTCAACTTGATTAGGGTCCTGACAGTGATGCGTGGGTTTTTGACTACTGCACTAGGGGTTCGTCTTGAAGGAGTGTTACCTTCCGCATACATGTGTGTTTGCCGTTGAAAAGGATAAGACCATGGTTGAGGACCTGAACAAGTGGATAGGTTCTCAACTGAATACCCCAACGAATCCATAAAGGCGTATTTGAGAAAGTTCCCTCCAGATAAGTGCGATAGCTCTGAAGGTGAATCTGGTTCAATGTCGGAGTCTGAGAACGAACTTCAATCAGATATTAGACCAGAAGTTATCTCGAGGAGTACAGAACATTCGCACACTCCAGTACCCATGGAAACATCAATAGAAGATGCAGAAGATCTCGAACCATCTCACAAACGGCTTAGACCTTCTTCGCCTCACTCAGAAGGTAATAGCGAAGAAGAATTGATAATGAATTGTTAGAGTGATGAATAGTTGTAAATGAGTGTAACATAAGGCATTTTTGTATATTTCTTTTATATTTGTACAGAAATAAATTCTCAAGGATTAATGAAGCTTTAGTTCAAACATGGTCACACATTAACAAGGTAAATAATATACCTTGATAATTTTAAGGTCAGCTAATTATCATTTTGCAGATGTAATGAAATAATTGAGAACATGGATTTTCAGCATTGGCATGAGGTAAGAGAGGGTTTGGCGACAATTTCTTGTGCCACATGTCAGAATGACAGAGTTCATGCAGGAAATGGATAATAATGCAGCTCAAAACATCGTTACCATGGGGCCACTTCATCATCATTTTTATTGGCTTCAATTCCGAAATCAATTTCTTCAGCGCATGCAATATCTGAATCTTGTAAGGATGATGTACAATTAAATGATGAAGGGATAGGCAACGAGATAGTGGCAACGGATAAATGTGAAAGGGAGCAAACAAGTGATTTGCAAAGTATTCAAGAGGCAACGCTATCTCATGTTACTCATGGCCATATTGTGTTGTTGGATGTCAATGGTGTTCTGCTTCATCGACAAAGGCCCCAGGATAGGAAAAAAGAAATCAAACAAGGAGATTTCATTCCTTGTCATGGTAAATTTCGATATGATATTATTTTTCGTCCAGGGTTGGATCGTCTCTTTCAAAAGCTTAAGGAGATGAGTGCGCTTGTGGGGATTTGGTCATGCATGCAGATTCATAACTTAACACCGCTGTTGAATTTGCTTAAGAAAACATTGTAGTGTTACAGAAGAGGTGATTCGTAAAGATTGGATTTTTGACCAGCGAATGTATCATAAACCTCTCGAATTTCACAATATAAGAAAGGAAAGCAAGCCGTACTTCTTCAAGAATGAAAGAATAATTGGGACTCATGGGGAGATCAGTCGCTTAAGGATAACGAAGAATGCACATATCTTAGTAGTAGATGACTCTCCTCAGAAGGCTATGCTCAACCAAAACATTGCTTGTATTCATCCAATCACTTTCGATCCATATTCTGATACCGATATCATGGATGAGCTAGTGAACTACTTGGATACGTGCCTCAGAAAGAAGAATCTCGAAAATTTTTGTGAGCAGTATCCACCGTATCATACATTTCCTGAAGCTTTTCTTTCTCGTGATATTGAATTTTATAAAATGAAGGATAGCAACCGGGCGCTTTATAATATTATTCTTAAGGAACGTCAGTTTTTAGATGACCTTTATGCAGACCTTCTCTTATCACATCTTATGTATTAACAAGGATGGCAACTCCTAATTGCATCGTGAGAGTGTTAAGTGGTAGCAACAACATCAAGAATTGACCAAAATGATTTGATTAATCCGGAGAGTGATGATTTAAACAAAATGAAAAGATTTCTTGTATGTAAAAAGAAAGTATTATAAAAAATTAACATGTTGATAAGAAAATGATTTCATTTGTAATTATGTTTTTAGTATTTCTTCATTATTGTAAACTATTTAGAATATATGAATATTCTAAGATATTTTAGGAATATTCCTTACTAAGTAAGGTTATTGAAGGATTAATTAATTAATTAATTAATATTTTAAGGCTTAATTACATATTAATTAAATGATTAATAATAATTAAACTTAAGTATTAATTAGTATTTTATTTTATATTCCCATTTTTCACGTATCATGCCCACTTTAGTTACAACGTGCATATAACATTGTGTGCATTTTAAATATATTTTAATTTAAATATATTATAATTTAATCAACAGATTATAAATTACATTTTTAAAATATATTAAATCACATTGTTGATGTAAAATTAAAATTTATAAAATCACCACTGGGATTGTCATCTATAATTATAAATTCCATTATTAAAACTTATAAGTTTACACTTTAAATTTGAAATTAATTGATGGAATACATTACTCCATGATAAATTTGCTATTGATGATTCAATTTAATCGTTTTGCTAATGAATTATTATTTTTTGTTTGTCTTAATCAATCCATGGTGTCTTTAATTATTTTTCCATATTACATATATATATATAAGGTTATATCTTCTAAAAGAACCACAATTAATTAAGCTGCTGAATATATAAATTATATGAAATGACATTTATTTTGCCACTTTATTAATATGTGGCTTTGTTAAAAAGCTTTCAAAGTTAAGTTTTGAGTAATAAATGTAATATTATAAATATGTATATGTAATATTAAATAGTATTAAGATGGATTAATAATTATTGAAGATCTAATTAATATAAATATAATTGATATTTATTCGAAGTAATATCCAATACAACATGATGCATCTTGTTATTATATTAGCATTACTGATAAGTTATATTAACCTTTTTAGGCTGCAAAAGGCAACCTTTATAATGCAATAAAATTTTATATGTGGCTTCAAACAATGATTTCTTAGGAAAAAAAAAGAATAATTTGATTGTTGAGGACACAAGTAAAACACTATATATTTAATTTATGATGAATATATTTATTAGCGAAACTCATCTTGCTATAGTACAATAAAAATTTAATTTGTTTGTATTGAGAAGATTGTGGAATATATAGATTTGCAAAATAGAGACAACAATCGCTAATAGAAGTTCATTTAATTTATGTGTCATACCACTCCAGGTTTGGCGTTCCGTGTTCTCTAAATATTGAGAACATCGAAATACTTTAATTAAAAAAATTTAGATATTATTTTAAATAAACCATTCATGTGAATTTAATTAAGAAAACACAAAATGTTTCTCGATCAAGTTTTTCAGCTAAAATATTTTGATGTTCCCGGTACTTTCAAAAAACATGGAATGCCAAACCTTGTACCACTCACACAAAACATTTGTCCAAGCTAAAGTTAGATAAATAGTACATTCGAAAACAGCATTTGATCTATCTTTTTAGTACCTAGGACATATATACATTATGCAAATACAAGTAAACTGGGACTTATGACATCTATAGAAGATTGAAGCCAAATACATGGTGGGTGCTTGATCGGTTTGAGATTGTTGTTTATTGACATCAATGCATATGATTAGGCACTTCAAATTTCAAGTGGAAGACTCGTGCAATGGCCCATAAATAAAGTTTATATTTAAATCTTACATTAATAACTATTGCAAAGAAACTTTAGGATCACAAAGCATTCAATAAAAAAGAAAAGAACATATGAAATGGTTCAGCAATGTGCAAAGGTTTTCCAAACAAAGCCAATTAAGTAGGAAAATACTTTATCAAATGTTAGTATTTGTAGTGTAGCTTCTCAAGATTGTAAAATGTAGACATTGTTGGTGCCAATTCATTTATAAAGAAGCCATTTGAAAAGTTCAGAATATGTTCTGAAGACATATTGTTAAAGGAAGGCATATATTTATAGTGCTCTTACACAAGAGATTTAAAGGACACATGCACCTTGTGGAGCCTACATGGTCTATTTACATGGCATTTTTTTAAGAACATTTTACCAGGATCGAAGAAATTTCCTTGATAGAGCCAATATTAATATCCACGATAATGAATAATTGATCAAAATTTGATCAAACATTGGGAGGCAATATTCCAAGACTTTATTGAAAATAATTGTGAAGGATGCCACACAAACAAAACCAATATTTAATGGACTAGAAATACTCAGGTTGTTCTACTTGCAATGTACACTCAACAATCAATACTTGGAGAAATCAATTTAAAGATCAAACGACTATGGTTGAATGAGATTAGCCTCCCAAATTTAAAGTTATCTAAAAACTCTTAGTTCCAGCATGTTGATATAGCAAAAAATAATTCTTTCAGCAAATATGATTTTATACATTGTTTAAAAACAAATCTATGAAGCACAAAAGAATGCAACTTAGAGATGAAATAAGTTAACATATGCCAGAGTAAAGAAGTTGCATATATAACTGATTTTATTCCTAAAAACTATTTGAGCATCATAAATGACAAAATGGATCACTTTAAAACAATCTCTCCTGAAGATGCAACACAAAAGTGTCTTTCCTCTCACAAAAACTTTCTCCTATCCCTTTTTGGGATGCTTACACACTATCATAGTTATGGTCATTTTGTCATTGGTGAGATTGATGGTGGATCTAACATAATTATCAATTCTCTAATGAAATGTTTGAGAACTCTAGGAGCATGACATCCTCAAAATTCATTATTTAACAAATTCTCTACATGAAACTTCACTAGAAACCTCAAAAGGCCTCTATAGCTAGTTTTTTTTTAATATAGGTCAACCTCCAACTATGCGAATATACTATATGTAATATCCTATGTACTTGGTTAAATACTATATTGTATAGAATAGCTTGATGTGCCCCAATGCTTTGTGTAGTTTTTCTATGTCTAGTCTTTGGTGTAATCTTTAGTCTTAAATTCATTGTTGCATTGCTATGTAAGAAAACTTTTTATAGTTTGCCTACATTATATAGTTTATAATTTTCACTACATATAGTCACTAGTTAGTGTGATGCAACAACTGCTCAATGAGAATAGTGGGCTAAGGTTGTAACGGGTGCTCACTGTGATCAAAGAATTGTAACCAATGTACTAGCCACTCCTTTAAACCTCTATGAAATCTTGCTTGGGCTTGTATGGCTGTTGCGGCTCCTTTGGCGGTTGTGATTCCTTGGGTTGCACCTTCTCAACTTGCTTCCCTAGCTACTCATGATGTAGATCAAGTTGTGGCTCGTTCTCTAGATGCAACTGCTACTTCTCTAGCTCCCGTTGATGCACCTTAAGTTGTGGCTACTCAGGTACACATTGGGTCAAGGTCAAGTTGTCATAGTTTTTACTATGACTCAACCCTTTACTTGGGGTTTGACTGTTGTTACCTACCGAGTTGTGTGACGAACCCTAGATGTAGTAGGAAACAGGCCCACTTAGTGCACTTGGGTATCTGGTGATGGTCCGCCGGGTGTCATTAAGTATTTGCAGGAAACTCTAGGTGAAGCTAGAACTTACCGTCTAGAAAACTCTCCCCCGTTTGCCCGCATTTTGACGTTTCCAGGTTAGGGTTTTTCCATAAAGTATAGCTTGTCAAAAGGGTTAGGGACACCCCAAGGGTTGACTAACCCTAGGGTTGCCCTAACCCATGCCTAATACCCCCCCCTAGGGGTTAGGTTTAGGGTTAGGTTAGGACAACCATTTTCTCTAAGGGCTGGCATTTTCGTGCCAGCCCACTTACTCAATTAGGTAAACAGGGGGGTCCGTCACATAAATAAGGTAGAGTATATGTAGTGAGGCTTCTTGGGTTCAAAAGAAAGCTCGTTAACCTCCTACCGGTGCAAGCTAAGCTTGTGTGGTCAAGGTGCAACCCTCTGTTGTGCCGCCAAACTTCCACACGCAGGGGTACAACCCACCCTAGGGTTAGACTATCCTTATCGTTGGCAGGATCTTACCTTTGAGACAAGGGCACGTCACTTCCAAGGAGTTAGCCAGATTCCTTTGGTCCGAAAACCTGCTCGCAAGCTCAAAGGTATTGCCCGAGTTCATGTTCCGCAGAACTAGTGGTTGAGGCCTTGCTCCGGCCACCTCAACCACGCCAAGCTAGGAACAACACCTATAACTCGGCTAGTCCGTGCATCCTGATTCACAAGGTGAGTCTCGTTCGTGGACTTGGTCAGTTAGGGTTAAGTTCCTAAGGGTTGGTTCCTAATACGGGTTACTTTACCAGATTTGTGGGGTTTCTAGAGGGGATTCCAGGGTTGGCACCTGGCAAGCTGCTTATGGCACCAGGTAAAACTCTGACAATTGGTATCGGAGCAAGTTCTCTGCGGTTAGTAGGACTACCTTAAGTCATAGAGTGTTTCAATGTTTAGATAACTCTAAATTCTTGATCTACTCTATCGCTTTGGTTAACATGTCTGTATTCTGCGCAGAGAGTTTGAATCCTGTGAGTTGTCAAACTTCGGAGAACCTTGCTCAGTGAGTCGGCGTGAGATTCTAGGTATGTTCCGAAAGTCTTATGCTAGTTCAAGTGTGTGTGGGTGTACAACCTGTGTAGGGTGTTTCCAACTTAACATTGGGAATATTTCGAGCATATTCTCCGAGTGTTGAAACTAGGGTTCAATACGATGAGCAAAGAAGCAACCGGAGCTAAGCAGAGAGGGCTGTCGCAGAGGCTCAAAATGAGGAGTGGATGAAGCTGATCCAGTCGACCCCTAGGGCTAGGCAGCGACCTGGTTGGCGTGAAATAATGATGGATGCCCTAAAAAACTTCGAGGGGATGTTTGAGATTGAATGACAGAATTGATAATGTTGCCGTTCGGATTCCAACGAACACGGCAGTGCCAAGACGTTTCGCAACCAAAACACACGGAAAAAGAAGAAGAAGCATGACTCAGAGTCAGGTTCCTCTGAATCAGATTCTTCGACGGAAGTAGGGGTGGAGGTCCCAGTAAATTCAAACCGGTAAAGCCTTCGAATTTCATGGGTTCAAAGGATTACAAGGTTTTGGATGACTGGTTGTATGATATGGAAAGCTATTTCGAGGCTGCTTCCGTGAGAAAGACAGAAAAGGTTGCATGTGCCAAGCAGTTTCTTAAAGAAGAAGCTAAGACTTGGTGGCGAATTGTTGAAGGTGAACGTGGATACCGAAACAGCTGGAAGCACATGAAAAAGGAGATCAAAAAGCAGTATATGCCGGATGACTCGGTTTGCGATTGCGTGCTGACCTGGCACTTTGTCAACAGGGTGTTCGGGGAAGTCCAATGGACCACGTTTATCGATTCGAAAGTGTACGGCGATTGGTGCCAAATATGAGCGATGATGAAGCTCGAAGTTGCTTCATGGCTAGCTTGAATGAGAAAACGCGAAGGGAGATCTTAAGGTACAAGCCCACAAGCTATCGGGAATGTCAAGAGGCAGCTCAAAAGGTTGCTTATGGCATGTCGTTAGAAGACTTGTACAAAGGGGAGGAAGCAAAACCTAAATCGAGAGGTTTCTCCAAAGTCTGGGTTTAGAAGGTTTGATGGAAGACCAATCAATCACCATCGAAACGAAGTGCAAGTCCCTTTGTCGGTAGTTCCAAGTTTTCGGACACATCAAGACCCACCGGATTTCGGAAACCATTGGCGTTACCACCTCCTCAGCAGACCAAAGGATCGGCTCCAAAGTCTGCTCCCCCGCGTTCCGCAGGCGGGGTCGTGAAATGTTATAATTGTAACAAGCCTGGTCATTTTGCTAAAGAGTGTCCGGCACCCTCACAACAATCAGGACATTTCAAGGCGATGGTAGAAGAGGAAGTTGCTGAACCAGAAACGCTTGAAGATCCGGAAGATGAGTCAGAAGAGGTAATGTTGTGCCAGACACAACCTGCCTTATTCGCTATTCAAGACAAAACTGACCCTTTGCTATATTTGACAGGAAGGATACGAGGGGACCGAGTCCGAATGATGATCGATACTGGAGCAACATACAACTTCATATCGACTAGTCTAGCTCGTCGATTGAATTTGGATGTAATAAAGATGTGTGAAATAAAGATCAATTTTGGCAAAGGTTCTCAAAATACTAATAATATAGCAAGGGCAGTTCCTGTCCAAATCAAAGATTGGAAGGCTAAGCTAGACTTAGTTGTCTTGAATATGACGGGGTTTGACTTTGTTCTGGGTATGGAATGGTTCCATAAACATGTAATCGAAATGAGGGGTTCCGGAGATAATCGAATCACGCTTGCAGCAGATAAAGAAGCCATTAGAAAAACGACGCTCAGAATGGAAACGCTAACTGATAAGGATTGGAATCCTATGTTCCTTACCTTGACTCAGTTGCGTAAAGCAGTTAGACATCGGGAACGTGTGTTTCTTGCAATGGTTTTGGATACTGGTGAAGTCAAAATAGGAGATGGTCAAGAACTGTTCCCGAACCTATTTTGGAAGTCTTGAACATGTTTAGGGATGTGTTACCGGAAGATTTGCCGCCTGAGTTACCTCCACGTCGAGCTGTGGACCACAGAATAGAGGTTTTGCCGGTTCGTCTCCACCGGCAAGAGCCCCATATCGGTTAAATCCTCAAGAGTTGATTGAATTGAAGAGACAGCTGACGGAATTGGTTGGTCGAGGACACATTCGACCTAGTCGATCACCATATGGTGCACCGATCTTGTTTGTAATGAAAAAGGATGGTACGATGCGAATGTGTGTGGACTATCGAGCACTGAACGCGATAACTATCAAAAACAAGTATCCTCTTCCGAGTGGACGACTTGTTTGATAGACTATCAAAAGCAAAGTACTTTTCAAGAATAGACTTGAGGTCTGGGTACCATCAGATTCGGGTAGCAGAGAATGACATTGAGAAGACCGCTTTTCGAACGCGTTATGGATCATTTGAGTTTCTAGTCTTGCCATTCGGGTTGTGCAATGCTCCAGCAACTTTTTGCACAATGATGGATGATGTGTTTAGAGACTATCTAGACGAGTTCGTGTGGTGTATATTGATGACATTCTGATTTTCAGTTCGACAATTGAAGAACATGTGGAACACTTAGAAAAAGTGTTTCAGAGGTTGAGAGAGAACCAGTTGTATGCTAAAGAAAGCAAGTGCGCATTTGGTCAAACCAAGATAGATTTCTTGGGACACTTGATCTCAGGTGGGGAGGTTGCCATGGACCCAAAGAAAATTCAAGCTATTACTGAGTGGATGACTTAAAAGACGTGCATGAAGTTAGATCATTTCTTGGTCTGACAGGGTATTACCGAAGATTCATAAAGGGTTACTCGGAGAAATAGCGGCCCCATTGACAGATCTTACGAAAAACATTCCATGGCATTGGACTCCAGAGTGCCAACGTGCATTCGTCAAACTCAAAGAGGCTATCTCTTCTGAGCCAGTTTTGCAGTTGCCCATCTTTGAAGATCCCTTTGAAGTAGAATGTGACGCTTCCGACTTTGCAATTGGTGGTGTATTGCAACAGAAAGGACATCCAGTGTCCTTTTTCTCGAAGAAGTTAGATGCCGCGCAAACTCGATGGCCTACTCACGAAAAGGAGATGTATGCTATTGTTGCTTCCTTGGAGTATTGGCGTCATTATCTTCCAAGTCATGGCACTGTGGTTTGGACAGATAGTGTAACTCTAAGGTATTTTGAAACGCAGCCGAAGCTATCACCAAAGTATGCTAGATGGCAGCAGAAGTTGGCACGATTTCAGCCTGAAATCAGACATAAGGCGGGAAAGGACAATGTGGTAGCTGATGCACTCAGTAGAAAGGGTCATCTTCGTATTATGTCAGCACCCGTGTCAACTTTGGTGGATGAATTTGTGACGGCGTATCCTCAGGACAAGTTTGCCAAGGAAGCTTTGAGCCTGGTGGCAAAGAGGAAACAAGTTCATCAATTACGAAGAGATGGTAATATTCCAGCAGGAATAGAAAGTCGAATGGATGCACTCAAACAGGCCCATTTTGCAGTACGAGATGGAGTTCTTTATTATAAAGAAAAGAGACTCTATGTTCCAGAAGGGACATGGAGGGAGAGGCTATTAAGAGAGCATCACGACGTTCCTTTGGCAGGGCATGGTGGAAGGCACAAGACGTTGGCTTTGTTGAAACAGGGATTCTATTGGCCGGGTATGATAGACGATGTTGCCAAGTATGTCAAGACATGCCCCACATGTCAACAAGTGAAAAGTCGTTCGCAAAAACGAGCTGGGAAGTTACAATGTATACCGATTCCAGAGCGGCCATTTCAAAGTGTTACTTTGGACTTTATCATGGGATTGCCAAAATCTTGTGGTTTCAATGCTCTTATGGTGGTGGTCGATCGATTTTCAAAGGTTGCTCATTTCATTCCAACTGTAGAGACAGTGAATGCAAAACAAGCAGCAAAGTTGTTCTTCCACGAAGTCGTAAGAGTGCGAGGGCTACCGGAAACGATGATCTCAGATCGGGATCCTCGATTTACTGGCAAGTTTTGGGGAACGTTGTTCAAGCAATTTGGGATGCTGAGGTTTAGTACGGCTTATCATCCACAAACGGATGGTCAGACGGAGAGGGTAAACCGACAAGTCGAGGACTATCTCAGATGCTATGTTCAAGGTGATCAACTTGATTGGGCTGAACACTTGATATGGCTGAGATATGTTACAATAACTCGCATCGGGTAGCCCGATGGAAGTGTTAACTGGGAATAAGGGTGGTATTCCTCAGAGTATGGTGTTACCGAAAGACGATAGCAATCGAGTTCCATCTGTAGCAGAGTTCACGGACAATTGTATCGAACATGGGAAGCTGCTCGTCAAGCGATGGCTGCAGCACAGGAAAGGTATCGTCAGCAGTACGATAAACATCGACGGGATGTAGAGTATCAGGTTGGGGATATGGTATTGTTGAGTACCAAAAACCTGAGGTTCCAACGACTCTTTCGAGGAAGTTTCTATCGCACTACATAGGTCCATACAAGGTGGTGAAGCAAGTAGGGAAAGTGGCTTATGGGTTAGATCTTCCTCCAGAGTTGGAAGGAATACACAATGTGTTTCATGTCAGTTTACTCGAGCCATTCCACAAGGATGAGAAACATCCGGATAGATATCGTAGTTTACGTCCGCCGCCAGAATTAGTTGGTGAGGAAAAAGAATTTGAAGTTGAGGCGATATTAAAGGGGAGGAACATTCATGGACGACGAAAACGTAAACGTGAATATCTTGTTAAGTGGAAAGGTTACCCGGCATGCGAGTCGACATGGGAACCATTGGAGAATCTGCAGAACGCGATGGAGGTAGTGAATGAGTTTGAGGCGAGGTCTCAAACTGTTGGTAATGATGATCAGAAATAAAGTGAACCTTTATTTCTTATTAACCAAGGGGCCGGCAACAACACTAACTAGAGGCCTCCAATATAAATTCTAGTTACGTAAAGAAATTAACCACTGTGTTGTGTGCGTCGGGTGACAGACTTTGCAGACGTGCAAAAGGTCTCCAGGTGACTTCATGTCGCAGGTGGTGCCTCCGGCAGCTGGGTCTACGACTCGGTGAACGACGGTTCTGAAGTACTTGGCTTCGCGTAATGCAAGGGGGGTAATAAAACTTGTGAACTTTTGGCTGACTCCGCATAGAGTGATATGTTAGTTTTGGTTAGTTTTCTCTAACATTATCTAGTCTTGGAGTTAGACGTCAACGAGGACGTTGACATTTTCAAAGGCGGGGAGTGTGTCATAGTTTTTACTATGACTCAACCCTTTACTTTGGGGTTTGACTGTTGTTACCTACCGAGTTGTGTGACGAACCCTAGATGTAGTAGGAAACAGGCCCACTTAGTGCACTTGGGTATCTGGTGATGGTCCGGCCGGGTGTCATTAGGTATTTGCAGGAAACTCTAGGTGAAGCTAGAACTTACCTTCTAGAAACTCTCCCCGTTTCTTTGACGTTCCAGGTTAGGTTTTCCATAAATATAGCTTGTCAAAAAGGGTTAGGGACACCCCTAGGGTTGACCTAACCCTAGGGTTGCCCTAACCCCACGCCCTAATACCCCCCCCTAGGGGTTAGGTTTAGGGTTAGGTTAGGACAACCATTTTCTCTAAGGGCTGGCATTTTGTGCCAGCCCACTTACTCATTTAGGTAAACAGGGGGGGGGGGTCCGTCACATAAATAAGGTAGAGTATATGTAGTGAGGCTTCCTGGGTTCAAAAGAGAGCTCGTTAACCTCCTACCGGTGCAAGCTAAGCTTGTGTCGTCAAGGTGCAACCCTCTGTTGTGCCGCCCAAACTTCCACACGACAGGGGTACAACCCACCCTAGGGTTAGACTATCCTTATCGTTGGCAGGATCTTGCCTTTGAGACAAGGGCACGTCACTTCCAAGGAGTTAGCCAGATTCCTTGGTCCGAAAACCTGCTCGCAAGCTCAAAGGTATTGCCCGAGTTCACGTTCCGCAGAACTAGTGGTTGAGGCCTTGCTCCGGCCGCCTCAACCACGCCAAGCTAGGAACAACACCTATAACTCGGCCAGTCCGTGCATCCTGATTCACAAGGTGAGTCTCGTTCGTGGACTTGGTCAGTTAGGGTTTAAGTTCCTAAGGGTTGGGTTCCTAATACGGGTTACTTTACCAGATTCCGTGGGGTTTCCAGAGGGGATTCCAGGGTTGGCACCTTGGCAAGCTGCCTTTGTGGCACCAGGTAAAAACTCTGACACAAGTTGTTTGGCTACGTCTTCTTCATGCTGATAGCTTTGGCCGTGGCTTCTTTATTTTAGTGGTGAGGGGAAGGAGAGTGCTGACTGCGATTATTTGACTCTAACTTAGGTTAAGGCCGTGACTTCTTTTTCTTTTTAGTGGAGGGGAGAGAGAGCGCTCATGCTAATCAAGCTCAAGTTTTAGCTATGGCTGCTTCTTCTTCATGGTGGAGGAGAAGGGGAGCGCTCATCCAGAGGGGTTGTTTTTACAATGCCTGCAACAAGGAAAGCTCATGAAACATGCAACTAGGAAAGCTCATAAAATTGACAAACATAGAGCAGCTTCATGCGATCGGCAACTACTTGGTTCAACTTGGGGCTTCCTCTTTGGTGCATCCAATGCTTACCTTAGCTTATAAAAAGAAGAAAGGGAATAAGTACTATGGTTTATTAGAACAATTTCATAAAATACTATGTAACCTGACCAAGGCATGTAAAGTTCTTAGAAAAAGGAGAGCACTAATCCTCTTAAATGACGTGGAAATATGAAAATATTACTTACGATAGCTAAACTCACATGATATTGAACTCATACCAAAATATAGGTGGGAAGGAGAGATAAAACACATTATAAATGAAATAACTGGAGCAATCAAGAAGCACCCAAGGAAAAGAATTATTGATACGTTATGGAATAATTGCGAAATTACTACATGTGATAGATCCATATATCATCTTAATGATGTTCCACCCTATCTTTCAACAACATCATTAAAAACTAGCTTCCCACACGCATGAATGATTAATGAAGTGATTTTCATGTTTAAGTCAAAGGACCTGATGATACATGTGAATTATAGGATGATCATGTTATCACTCGTCTTCTTGAAGGTTTTTGTTCATATGATTAAGACAATTGGGCAGAGAGCTTGAATAAGAGAAAAAGGCAAGTTGGATTTGCCTGGAATATTCATGTACATGTCAATTAGTTAACTTTAGAATGCTTGTTAAAAGGATGAGCATACATATATGAAGAACAATATATTGCTTGTTTTATAAACTTTAAAAAACTTTTGATATAGTTCTAAGGGCCAAAGGCTTGTGAACTTAAAGTGCTAATGGACATTATATTATTTATATTAAAAACTTTGTAAACAAGCACCCATGTGAAATATAGTGATCACACTTTTAAATTAGATATCAGGGTTAGATAAGAGAACCCACTATTAGAGACATTATTTGGTATTACATAGAAGCCCTTGAGGGGATCTTATAAAATATAGGACTATCAAATATGTAATTAACTAGCTTATATTTATATCTACTCTGTATGACTTGTTATTAACTAAGACACATATTGTCTCAGGACACCCATTAGACATGACATGCAGTATCAAGGAAAAACAATTCTCTTTTAAGGTACATGGGGTATGTCATACACAAGAGAAACTTCTATAATGTAAAAATGAGAGAAAAGAGAAAAGTAACACAATGTGCATATTGTAAAATACAAGGGAAGTTAAGAATGGAACAGTATGATCCAATGTGGAAACCTAAACTAAGTGAAGCAGAATGGGAAAGAATAAGCAACTTAATAATAAATGCACGTTGTAATTAAAGTGGGCATGATACGTGAAAATGGGAATATAAAATAAATTACTAATTAATACTTAAGTTTATTAATTAATTAATCATTTAATTAATATGTAATTAAGCCTTAAATATTAATTAATTAATTAATTAATCCTTCAATAACCTTACTTAGTAAGGAATATTCCTAAAATATCTTAGAATATTCATATTATTCTAAAAAAAGTTTACAATAATGAAGAAATACTATCAAACATAATTACAAATGAAATCATTTTCTTATCAACATGTTAATTTTTTTATAAATACTTTCTTCCTATCATACAAAGAAATCTTCTTATTTTGTCTAAATCATCACTCTCCGGATTAATCAAATCATTTGGTCAATATCTTGATGTTGTTGCCACCACTTAACACTCTCATGAATGCAATTGGGAGTTGCCATCCTTGTTAATACATAAGATGTGATAAGAGAAGGTCTGCATAAAGGCTCATCTAAAAACTGACGTTCCTTAAGAATAATATTATAAAGCGCCTGGTTGCTATCCTTCATTTTATAAAATTCAATATCACGAGAAAGAAAAGCTTCAGGAATGTATGATACGGTGGATACTGCTCACAAAAATTTTCGAGATTGTTCTTTCTGAAGCACGTATCCAAGTAGTTCACTAGCTCATCCATGATATCGATATCAGAATATGGATCGAAAGTGATTGGATGAATACAAGCAATGTTTTGGTTGAGCATAGCCTTCTGAGGAGAGTCGTCTACTACTAACATCTGTGCGTTCTTCATTATTCTTAAGCGACTGATCTCCCCATGAGTCCCAATTATTCTTTCATTCTTGAAGAAGTACGGCTTGCTTTCCTTTCTTATATTGTGAAATTCGAGAGGTTTATAACATATTCGCTGGTCAAAAATCCAATCTTTACGAATCACCTCTTCTGCAACACTACAATGTTTCTTAAGTAAATTCAACAGCGGTGTTAAGTTATGAATCTGCATGCATGACCAAATCCCCACAAGCGCACCCATCTCCTTAAGCTTTTGAAAGAGGACGATCCAACCCTGGACGAAAAATAATATCATATTGAAATTTACCATGACAAGGAATGAAATCTCCATGTTTGATTTCTTTTTTCTATCCTGAGGCCTTTGTCGATGAAGCAGAACACCATTGACATCCAACAAACAATATGGCCATGAGTAACATGAGATACCGTTGCCTCTTGAATACTTTGCAAATCACTTGTTTGCTCCCTTTCACATTTATCCGTTGCCACTATCTCGTTGCCTATCCCTTCATCATTTAATTGTACATCATCCTTAAAAGATTTAGATATTGCATGCGCTGAAGAAATTGATTTCGGAATTGAAGCTAATAAAAATGATGATTAAGTGGCCCCATAGTAACGATGTTTTGAGCTGCATTATTATTCATTTCCTGCATGAACTCTGTCATTCTGACATGTGGCACAAGAAATTGTCGCCAAACCCCTCTCTTACCTCATGCCAATGCTGAAAATCCATGTTCTCAATTATTTCATTACATCTGCAAAATGATAATTAGCTGACCTTAAAATTATCAAGGTTATTATTTACCTTGTTAATGTGTGACCCATGTTTGAACTAAAAGCTTCATTAATCCTTGAGAATTTATTTTCTGTACAAATATAAAAGAAATATACAAAAATGCCTTATGTTACACTCATTTACAACTATTCATCACTCTATCAATTCATTATCAATTCTTCTTCGCTATTACCTTCTGAGTGAGGCGAAGAAGGTCTAAGCCGCTTGTGAGATGGTTCAAGATCTTCTGCATCTTCTATTGATGTTTCCATGGGTCCTGGAGTGTGCGAATGTTCTGTACTCCTCGAGATAACTTCCGGTCTAATATCTGATTGAAGTTCGTTCTCAGACTCCGAGATTGAACCAGATTCACCTTCAGAGCTATCGCACTTATCTGGAGGGAACTTTCTCAAATACGCCTTTATGGATTCGTTGGGGTACTCAGTTGAGACCCAATCTATCCACTTGTTCAGGTCCTCAACCATGGTCTTATCCTTTTCAACGGCAAACACACATGTATGCCGAAGGTAACACTCCTTCAAGACGGACCCCCTAGTGCAGTAGTCAAAAACCCACGCATCACTGTGAGGACCCCTGATCAAGTTGACGATGCTCCGTGCCGCTTGACTTGTAATGTTTGGATAACGTACATTGCCGAATACGTCACTCATACCTATCGGTGTATCGGATGGAGGTTCAGGGCCGTTGGAGTGCAAACAGATGCCTGGCCAGTCATTTGGAAGCTTGAAATTGTTTGGCGCATTCCTAACAACCAAGTGAACAACGTATCAATGCACTTGGGATTAGCATCGTTCATATAAAATCCTGTCCAACGATGTCTATTCTTCTTGGCGAAGGCGAAGGCAAAAGTATCGGTGACATGAGCAAGAATCAAGAAATAAATACCTGAAAAAGTAGGTATCAGTGAAGAGCGCAAGCATGAATTCAATAATAAATACCTTCTATGTATATGCTTGCACGGCTAAGTTTCTCCACCAGATCCTCTAGTGCCCTATCTGTCGAAAGATTTTTTGACACCCGCCGATCCATCACGAACAATTGAAACGGTTTCCTACAAGCAGTGATGTTACCCCATAAAGTCTCCGAATCTAACAACAAACATCTGTAGGGCTTGTCGTGATTCGTAGCATCCTCCTTTATAAGGTTCAATTCGGTTCTCCGCTGCTGAAGGACTGCCATAAGAGAAGGCGTCATCCCAATGTTCTCCTTTTTGGCGTTGGCGTGCAATAGATTCTTGCCTAGATCTTCCGATTGGTTCACCCATTCGACAAGCATATCATCGTTCGTCACATGCAAATATTTGCTGACCTCTTCATATGTTGAAGTCGAGGTCCAACCCAGTTTGTGGCAGTGTATTCCCAACCACTCCTTGAAATGCCTGACCGTCTTCAACTCCATTGCCTTGAGATGAAAAGGAGAGGTTGGGCTGCTGTTATTAATTTGTAGTTTGCCATCGATCACCAAATCAGCCAAGACTTCCATCTCCTCCATCGTTGTTCCATTTAAAGGCTTCAACCATGTGAGCTTGAAATCGTTGTCTACATCCTTTGTAGATTGAACAGACTTAGCCTTCGGCGTCTTACTGGGTTTCTTTGCAGACTTTTCTGAGGGCTCCCCTTCACTTGTCTGCTTCTTCTTCAGTGTTCCTTTTGAAAAGGATTCCATAATCCCCAACCATTTGGCAAAGATCCTATCTTCGGGGCAAGAAATCAACATCATCAGAAAGGATGTTTCCTTCCCGCCCACCTGGGCAAAATCAACTGCTGCAATTTCTTCAACTCTCTGAAAAAAAAACAGATTAATATACCGGCGAGATAAATCCCGCCCAAACAATTTGCTTACCCGGTATTCCGCAGATTGTGTATTCCCTGCGGTAGCTCTTTGTGGTCGCTGAAGAGATTCCCACACGGCTCGCGTGTGTTTAAACTTCTCCCATATTTTGCTGTTGTAGTGGTTGGTGTCGGCAGCGTCCCATTCCGCCGATAACTTATGGTACTGCTCGATTGTGAGATTCGGCTTAGCTAAAAACGCCGATCTTTTTGTCAGCTTCTCACGGGTATGCTCGGAAAGTTTTGTTGCCATCGTTCCTTTGTTGTGTTCATCGAGAAGTCGTTGGGCTGCCGTTATTGTGTGCTGGCCACTAATGATGTAGTACTTGATAGATTTTATTCTCCGTCTGAATCTTCATGAGTTGTTCTGGTGTTGTGATCCAGACTTTGTCAGCGCCCTTCCTTCTTTCATAGTATGGACACAAAACAGCATTATGTGGAACGGTATAAGAATTGTCGTCCTTCATCTTCTCCATGAGCTCAGCTACACGTTCCTGGTTGAGTGGCCTGTAATTGAAGTTTGGGTTGACGCTGCAATATTTAACCCTACAAGGATAAATCTTATCATCCAACATCATTTCCTTGTGACTTATTGCAGCATGAGATGCCACAGGTGCAGCTGACAAAACGATTGATGATTTTCTTTTGCGATCCGAATCAACATGTGTGATCCCCGACTGCAGCTGTTCTAGTGTTCTCGGTACACTCTTCCAGCTCCCAAAGCTCCTAAGCAAATTGAACGTGATCTGTAGAGAACCTGAGACCGAGCCACCCTCTCAATCTCCATTATGATGTCGCTGTGTTCTTCTTCAATGTGAAGAGGGAAGATTGCTCACTTGCTGATTTTCTGTATTGTGAAGCAATATCTCCTGACAATACACCTACTCGATGAGTCTGAAGATTTTCGAAGTAGACATCCAGATGGATCCCCTCCATAGATGGGCTTTCGTTGAGTTGAAGAAGAACTCCAAGGTCAACATCATTAGTGAACACGTGAACGTCATTATCCACAAGTCGACAAAACCACCCGAAATTAATGTTGTAACTGACGACCTCTGGATCCGAGAACGTGACATTGGATGGAACAAGGCATATGTGTCGAGAATCGTCCAATCTGGGTTCGCAGCCTGCTTTCGGGTGCTTGACTAGCGAATCTACTTTCCATTGTTTTGCTTGTCCATGAGATGTGACAGAGGTTAATTTGACAGCAGCCATGGTTGCTCCAATGCGCTTCCCATTTATCTTAAAATATGGCCAAGTTGATTCCAGAATCCCCCTGCCCATCTCTTCTCCTGCTCTTGTCTTTAATGTCACCTCAATTCCACATCTGAATACAAAAATGATTAGTTCAAGTATCCGAGTATAACAGATTTTATTTTAATTCTTACCCAGAATTTGACGACGACTCCATACTAATGACTCGATCTCCTTGTTTGATCAAATCGTCCTTCTGCAAAATAATACACTATGAATACAAATCATATAAAAACGCACACACACTTGTATAAACCCGAATATACAAAAATAATACACAGAGAGAAGTAGACGTAATTAACTGTCCGAAGCTCACATTTGTGCTAGTGCAAAAGAAAGATAACATTTCGTTTTAGAACCACCACAAATGTGAGCTCTGGACAGTTTTACATAGATTCCTAGCTTTTACTCGAAATATTATGATAAGATGATAAAAGTAAATAAAATGAGATATGCAACTTATATATACTAATACACATATATATTCACATGGAAGGTGCGGCGGGATTAATCTCGCCACCCCTTCAATGCCTCCTGAAAGAGTGGGCGGGATTAATCTCGCCACCTTTCTGGAGGCCTTGAACGGGAGTGCGGAATTAATCTTGCCACCCTTCTCGGTCTCAGAGAGAACTGGGCAGGATTTATTTCTCACACCCCTTCAGTGACTCCAGAAAGGGGCGGGATTAATCTCGCCCACCATGTAAGGGATGGTTAAATGAATTTCCCCACCCTTCCCAATTCTCTCCATTGGTATGTTGAAAACCTTCTACGTCTCAGACAGAAACGTTTAGGATTGGTCCGACTCACCAATGGAGAAAAAAGCGAAGGGTGGCGGGATTCATTCCTCCAACAGGCATTGAAGACTCGGCGGGATTAATCCCGCCGCCCAGGGCCTTCACTCGGTCCCTATGCGGCGGGATTAATCCCGCCGGACGCCAATTCCCTGCGCGGAATCGGGCGGGATTAATCCCGCCGCCTAGGCACTTCAGGCAGGCCAATGGCGGCGGGATAAATCCCGCCCGATTCCGCGCAGGGATGGCGTCGGCGGGATTAATCCCGCCTCCCAGGCCCTTCACTCGGGCCTTAGTCGGCGGGATTAATCCCGCCGAACGCCAATGCCCTGTGCGAAATCTTGCGGGATTAATCCCGCCGCCTAGGCCCTTCAGGCAGGCCAATGGCGGCGGGATAAATCCCGCCCGATTCCGCGCAGGGCATGCGTACGCGGCGGATTAATCCCGCCCACCATGTAAGGGATGGTGAAATTAATCCCACCACCCTTCTCAGTTCCCTCCATTGGTATTTTGTAAACCTTCTCCGTCTCAGACAGAGTTAGTCGGGATTGATTCAACATACCAATGGAGGAAAAAAAGGGGTGGCGGGATTAATCCCGCCACCGGGCAATGAAGGTTCGGAGAGACTAATCCCGCCGCCCTCTCGTAAATCATGCGCTCACACATATATATTGGCTGCGGCATTTTGAACAGGGATGGGTGGGGGCGGGATTAATCCCGCCGCTTATATCCTGCGGAAGTGCCTGAGCGGCGGGATTAATCCCGCCGCCTCCGCGAAGGGCATGAGCGTGGGGCGGATTAATCCCGCCGTTCATGTCCTGCGTGAATTCCCTGGGCGGCGGGATTAATCCCGCCGCCTTACGCGCAGGACATGTCATGCAGGCTCTTCGGTTAGCCTTCCGTGCAGGATCTTTCATGCAGGCTCTTCGGTTAGCCTCATGAGCGGCGGGATTAATCCCGCCGCCCATCCCCTGTAAATGCCCTGCGCGGAATCCGCGGGATTAATCCCGCCCATTAGGGCCTTCACACAGGCCATTGCCGGCGAGATAAATCCCGCCGCATTCCGCGCAGGGCATGGGTGAGCGGCGGGATTAATCCCGCCGCGAGGCCCCTCACGCAGGCCATGGGCGGCGATTAATCCCGCCGCTCTTCGGTTTGTCCTAGAGCGGCGGGATTAATCCCGCCGCCCATAGCCTGCGTGAAGGGCCTCGGCGGGGATTAATCCCGCCGCCATGGCCCCAACCATATAGCGGCGGGATTAATCCCGCCCCGAGGCCATAAACCTATAGCGGCGGGATTAATCCCGCCGCTCGAGGGGCTTAGCGTGTGTGCGAGAGATAAAATTAATAAATAAAAAAATTATACAGATAAAAACACACACATATATATATGTGTGTGTATATATATATATATATATATATATATATGTATGTATGTATGTATGTATGTATAGGAGTGTACGTGTGTGTGCAAGAGATAGATAAATAAATAAAATTATACAGTACTGGTACACATATATATGTGTGTACATAGGTATATATATGTGTGTATATGTATATCGTGTGTATGCGTGTGAGCGAAACAAATAAAATCATACAGATAAACAAACACACACACACACATATATACACAGGAGTGTGCGTGTGTGTGCGAAAGATAAAACTAATAAATAAATAAAATTATACAGATAAACACACACATATATATGTGTGTATATAGATATATAACCATAGAGAAAGAGAGAGAGTCTGTGAATATATAAGCATATATATAAACTAGTGTTGTATACTATTTGTTAATATGCATTGATTATATATATATATATATATATATATGTAAAAGCAGTGTGCGTGTGTGTGGGAGAGATAGATCAATAAAAAAAATTATATAGATACTGGTACACATAATATATGTATGTATATATGTATATAGGTATATATATGTGTATATGTATATTGTGTGTATGCGTGTGTGAGCGAAACAAATAAAATCATACAGATAAACAAACACACACACACACATATATATACACAGGAGTGTGCGTGTGTGTGCGAGAGATAAAACTAATAAATAAATAAAATTATACAGATAAACACACACATATATATATGTGTGTATATATATATAACCCATATGAATATATAAGCATATATATAAACTAGTGTTGTATACTATTTGTTAATATGCATTGATTATATATATATATATATATATGTGTGTGTGTGTGTGTGTGTGTGTGTGTGTGTGTGTGTGTGTGTGAAAGCAGTGTGCGTGTGTGTGGGAGAGATAGATCAATAAAAAAAAATTTATAGATACTGGTACACATAATATATGTATGTATATATGTATATAGGTATATATATATGTGTATATGTATATCGTGTGTATGCGTGTGTGAGCGAAACAAATAAAATCATACAGATAAACAAACACACACCCACACACACATATACATACACAGGAGTGTGCGTGTGTGTGCGAGAGATAAAACTAATAAATAAAATTATACGCACACTCCTATACATATATACATACATACACACACACACACACACACACACAGATCTCACCTGTGTGCACAGCCGCCGCCGCCGATTTCACAGCCGCCGCCTCTTGAAACCCTAAGAATATACCTAAACCCTAAAGGAATTAAATATATATATTAACCCTAATAGAATATTCCTTCTGAGAATATACTTAAACCCTAAAAAGAATAAAATATAGATTCGCCCTAAACGAATATTCTTTCATTATATTATTAGCGCGTGCGTGTGCGTGGGTGTATCACATACACCCCAAAAATATAAATCATGCAGGGATTTAACATGTGTGTGTCCATGAGAGTGTTAAAGTTTCATGTGTATCAATACATACATACACATTGCATATATTAATACACATAATATATACATACACACGTGTATACACACAGACATACATACATATTACATGGGTTTAGGGTTTAGGGTTTAGGGTTTTGGATTTAGGATGGATCATGCATGGTGTGTATGTATGAGAGAAGAGAGAGTGTTGAAAAATTATTTTTGTACACATTGCATATATTAGTACACATATATACTTACACATATTATACACAGATATACATACATAGTATATGAGAGAAGAGAGACAGTACATATTATGGATCATGCATGGTGTGTATTATACACACAGACATACATACATATTAGTACATAATATTAGAGAGACCGAGTACATATTATAGATCATGCATGGTGTGTATGTTTGAGAGAAGAGACACAGTACATATTAACATGGATCATGCATGGTGTGTATGTATGAGAGAAGACAGAAAGTACACATATATATACATACACACGTGTATACACACAGACATACATACATATTACATGAGTAAATTCATTGTGTTACATATTAGGGTTTAGGGTTTAGGGTTTAGGATGGATCATGCATGGTGTGAAGAGAGAGTGTTGAAAAATTATTTTTGTACACACATGTATACACAGGGTTTAGGGTTTAGGGTTTAGGGTTTGCTCCCAACAAGCTTAATATAAATATTACACATGTAAATTCAATGTGTTACATACACACAGATTGAGTACATATATCATACATGCGTTGAACATGATGTTTTCAATAAAGAAGCAACATATTTCTTCAGTTTGGTTTAGGGTTGTGCATGTGTGTGCATATGTGTTTTTGTAAGTTCTTGTAATGCGTGTGTAAATTTATGATTGTGTTTATATATGTGTGCAAAACAAACATCGAATAATTAAGAAAATAATATTAATAAACACACTATGAACATATTTTAAATTATACATAATAATATATGATTTTATCTAATATATAGCCATATATAGTTTTAATAATATATATTAATTTAATATTGATAAAAAGGTTTAACATTGAAATATTCTTGAAATAATAAGAAATTAATTGAGAAAATCCCATTAATATATACAAATGTAAATTAAGTACTCAAATAATTAACTAAATTAATTATCATAATCATGTTTAATATTGGAATATTCTTGGAATAATAAGAAAATAATAAAGAATATCCCATTAATATAAAGAAGATTAATTACTCAAGTAATTAAGGAAATGATATTAATATACACACTATGAACATATTTTAAATTATACATAATAATACATCATTTTATCTAATATATAGTCATATATAGTTTTAATAATATATATTAATTTAATATTGATAATAAGGTTTAACACAGGAATATTCTTGAAATAATAACAAATTAATTGAGAAAATCCCATTAATATATACAAATGTAGAATAATTACTGCAATAATTAAGAACAAGACTAATTTAATTATGATAATCAGGTTTAATATTAGAATATTCTTCAAATATTAATAAAATAATAAAGAATATCCCATTGATACTAGGAAATGAAAACTAAATACTCGAGTAATTAAGAAAATAATAATAATAAACAGACTATGAATATATTTTAAATGATACATAATAATATATCAATTTATTTATTGTATAAGTATATATTATATATATATATAATATAAATATACTTGAATACTAAGAATGTAGAATATAGTCTAAAATTTCGTAATATTAAACAGCTTGAATCACTTGAATAACATTAAATGCAATTTTAAAATACTCATTGGAACTGGAGAGTATATATGTCAGAGTGTCGGATATTTGTGTCAACTCATCTTAAATTTTATTTTCTGTTCTTTTTAAAAAATTTGAATTTCTGACATATGTATTGTCGGTCTGACATGTAAATTTGAAAATGCATTTAATTTCCCACTCAAATTCAGATCTGGTTCTTTCTCCGGCAAGGGTTTCTTCATTTCTGTATTTTTCACTCTTTAGATCTTCTTTTTTCTTCATAGTGATCATCTCAGGAGCGAGATTAAATTGGGTGCTATTCTTTATAGGAAAGCACGGCGCCTTCAGTGCTGTTTACAAGTAAGTATTATAAACAAATTTAAAAATACTTATAAAGATTCACTCTCTTACATTCTCTCTTAAAATTACAATTTAGGGGTTTAGGAATGCATTAGGATTATAATATATTCCGTTAGGGATTTATCCCGTTTAAATATCCTTTTAACTTAATATTCTAGGTTAACCGGGGCGGCGGGATTAATCCGGCCATTTCTTTTTCGCCTCTTCGAAGAGGTGGCGGGATTAATCCCGCCACCATCTCTCGGGCAATGCTTCTCCGCCACTGAAAAAGAGTGGCGGGATTAATCCCGCCGATAACCTTCTCAACTGATGAAGAGTTACCAGAATTTATTAGAAAGAGTTGTCGGCGGGATTAATCCCGCCAACCATTTTAGGAGGCAGGGAAGGGGTGGCGGGATTAATCTCGCCACCACATCCCTGTTTTAAGGATTTGGGACAGGATTTATCCCGAGATCTCTTTGAAATCATAGTTTTGGAGAGAGTTATGTGCGGGTTTAATCCCGCCACCCATTCCCGTCGTAAGAATTGTGGGCGGGATTAATCCCGCCTTGGACTCCCTCCGACAAGGAAGAGCCGGCGGGATTAATCCCGCCGCCTCTTCCTCCTCGGGGGAGTCCGGCGGGATTAATCCCGCCGACTCTCTCCTCGTCGGCGGCGGATTAATCCCGCCGACCGTTCCTCGTCGAAGGGATTCGTGGGCGGGATTAATCCCGCCCATCAGTTGTATTAATCAAACATGAGATATTATCTCTAAACATAATTATGTATTATTGCATATGCATATTATTAAGTAACCGTAATTCAGATTTCTTAAAAATATTGCATAAACAGATATCATAAATAATACAATTATTTATGTGCAGGACAATATGTTTAATACTGGAGATAAAGTATGTCTTCTTCGGAACAACGAACTGGACTGTGGAAGTTCGAGATAATAATGCATCATGTCACAATATTGCCCAAGGATCTTGTGTGTACGTATGGTGAACACCATTTACAAGCATGTTGAGGTTCTGGGAATGGAATTTGAAGGAGGGTTCTCCTGTATTGTGGAATTTGGATGAAGTCAAGGCTGACACAGAATATGCAGAGTCACAAACAAATAGTAGCACGAGTTTACCAGATGATGGCTTGCCTGCTGTGATGGATGAGGTGATTCTCTTTCTTCGTGAGATTGAAGTCGGAAGAGGCATCATCACAGCTATAAATCCAATGGAAGCAGTGTCAGAAGAGAAACTAGGGTCCGACTTCGTGGGTGTAGTTGTGACAGAGGTTTCACCTAATGGCACATTGTATCCTGGATCCCTCGTGAGGTGGCGAACATCTGAATTAAGACGGCAAGATGGTTCAACATATTCTGGGTTGGATTTTAATAATAACAACCCGGAAGAACAACTCATATTTGAAGAGGTTCCTTGCATTGGTCCTATTGTAAGAAAAAGGCGATTCATGGGTTGTAGATCTTCCCCTGCAAGTTTCAGCAAGAGGGTAAAGATGGATCCTACATCTTCCGAAAGTGTTATGAGCATTTCCACGATTGACTGTTGCAAGAAGAAGTATTGTCAATGGCAGACCGGAATGAAATTACCCAATGTAGACATGTCTTTCGTATGCTCACCCAAAAGCAAAGGCATGAGTTTGTATATGCTGCACTAACTGGGTGTATTGATGGAATGGCCTCGGACACAGGTTATCAGAGTACATCCATGGTATTTAATAAGGTGGCCATCTGCTTCAAAGCTTGGTACAGTATATACGGGATCCCAAAGACCACGTTCTACCGTCAGAGGGATGAGTGGCTAGATGGAGCGCGAACCTCAGTTCATGGGAACACTCGCTTGGTCAAAACCCGCTCTCACATCATGGCAGCCATAGAGATACTCAAGGCTTTTGTGGAAGCAAATGCAGACAGGATGCCTCACAAATGCCGAACCACAAATGCAGGGGTCAGGGAAAATCTCAAGGTTTTGCCTTCAATCTACACTCAATTGAAGCTATGTGAACATGTGAACAAGTGCCTCAGTTTGATGGGGCTCCAAGCAATCTGCACTGGTACCTTCAACAACATATGGAATACTCATTTTAAGGATGTGGAGATTGCAAAACACTCTAGCTTTTCCAAGTGTGACACTTGTACATCATTGAAGGTTGCAGAGGCTTGTGCAAAAACCTTGGTGGAGATCACTACCATTCAAAAGAAGATGGAGGCCCACATGATTGCACAACAAACTTGCCGGTCTCAGTACTATGCACACCGCATGCTTTCTGTGTCACGCCCATCAGAGTACCTGTGCTTGATCCATGACAAGATGGATCATTCAAAGACCAGCATTCCAAAGCTCTTTGCAACACCAAAGTGCCTTGGAAATGTCATGAAACTTCCGATTTCATTGACAGGTGTGCTAACACATGGACACGGTTGTGAGTCATATGGACACTTTTCACTTCCACATTGGTCTAGCGACTCCAATTTCACTATTGGGTCGTTAGCCATGTGTTTCAGAAACCTTGAAGCCCACTCACAGACAAGTCCTATCAGTGATCTCAAAGTGAAGAAACAACACCTTCAACCTTTACATAATGCTCTCATGAACACGTCTGCACTTGAGGCTACTTGGGAATATGAGAGGCATTGTCAACAGCCTGCACAGAAAACAGATGGCCCTGTTGAGAGTTCTGGTTCAGTGGAGGGATCTAGCTCAAATAGTGTACATGTGTCCTCAACATCAAATAAGCTTCCTCGTCATTTGCTTTTACAGATGGATAATTGTGCAGGCGAGAACAAAAATAGGTAAATCATTTTACTTAAGGGTTTCTCAAGCTCATACTTACTTTTATTTTCTAGATATGTGCTAGCATACTTGTCAATGCTTGTTGCCAAAGGTGTGTTTGAAACAATCACGCTCAGTTTCCTTATGGTTGGTCACACTCATGAAGATATTGATGTGTTCTTCAGCAAGGTCTCCAACTCTACAAAAAGGACAAGTGCACTTACCTTACCGCATATGATGAATCTTTTTGAAAATTGCATCTCCAAAAAAAGTTGTGCTTTGCTTGTGACTGAGGTGCCAGACTTCAAAAAATTTCTCAAGGAGTATATAAAAGAAGGGAGTGATTCTTTAGTTGGTCACCTTGTGCCGCTACAATTCTTTTTCTCCATACGAGATGGTTACCTATTATGCAGTACAAGTTACGGCCATTAGAGCAGGAGTGGTTACCAAAAGAGGGCTTAATGCTCTTCAAAAGTGGAGAGGATAGAAAGCCACTTCTCCCAGAAGGACAACCAGACCCTATTCCATTGAGTGCCCAGCTCAAGGAACAAGAGGTTATTATTGATGGCATCAAAAAATATGTGGCATGGGTTCAAAAATCGATGCCAAAGAATTCTGATAAGGCAACTGGTTATCAGAACTATATAAGCATGTGGTCGACTATTGGGAGACTGTTGTTCGAGAGTTGGAAGGGCCTACTGTCACAAGTACAGAATTGCAACACCCTTTCTGGCCTAAAACAAGGTGGCGAGAGGAGATTGAAATGACATCACTGAGCACAGACGACATAGAAGCCAATAGTGATGTGGAAGTGCAAACCCCACACTTTGTTGGACAAAGGAACCAAAAACCTAAAGCATACTTTGATTGTTGCCAGGATCTTCAAAAACTAATGATGGTTCTCATTACTCCAGATGCGTCATATAATCAGCCTATTTGGATGGGTCAAATTATCGATACACCTGAAGTAATCACAAAAAATAGTATTGTTAAGGTTGCATGGTTCAAACCACAAAAAAGGCGACACGAGAAGGAGAGCGAAAGATATAATGGATGCCTAGAGAAAACATGGTCTCCCAATTAAAAAGACCCAGCATGTTTTATAAATGTTAAATCCATTCGATATGGGTGAATGTCAAGAAGCGTTGATAAAGTCACGATTAACAAAACTACAAGGGAATGTATGTTTTCTGAAGCTTAAAGCAATTACAAAATTATAAAATATCATATATTTAATATTCATAATTATTATAAACTCTTTAATAATATACCAAATTGTATACTTAACTATATAAATTTAAAAAATGATATGGAAGATTGACTATATTATTATAGGATTTTATATATATATTATTACTACTACAAATTTTTAATTAATAATGTTATATTTAAATATTAATATTTTAATAACAACATCAATATTTATATAATGTACCTCTTATGCTCTTTCCTTAATTGTTATATTAGGCAATATTATATAATTTAATACCTTCTACTTTTATAATGTTATTAATTTTTTTTCAATGAATGCTATAATTTATTAAAGGGTAGAATACAAAATAGAATATTCTAAAGAATATTCTATTTTCAAACATATATTCTAAAGAATATTCCTTTAATATTAGAAAATGCTAATTAAATAGCTAAAATTGCTAATTATTAAAAATGGGACTATAGCCATGCCCATTTTAGTTACAACTTGCATAGAACCTCATAAAAATGGAATTAATGTGCAAATAATAGTGTCATATGGTTTAATGGTAATGAAAATAAGAACGTACCCAATGAAAGTTGAAGCTTGAAAGTATGCATGACATTATGTAATGAAGTTGGATGTACAAGCATCCAAGTTGGGTTATGATGCATTGATAAACTCTAAGGATCTTGCTTAAACACACAAAACTGAATGTTGGTTTAACAAAATGGGCTAAGGAGATGGGAATGAATTTAGACACCTTACTTATGAGGTAACATATATAATAATAGATGGACAAACATAACTCTCATACATTAGCTATATTAGAGAGATGAAATAAAATTCAAGATATACAAGGTGCCTATAAATATGGAAATGATACAAATGAAATTTATATGCAAATATTAGTTGAGATTTATATCACACATATCATATGCTGAATTAAAAAGATAAACCAAACTTAAGACTTCATGAGAACATAAGTTATACCCCTTGTGTATGCAAAACATTGAGGTGGAACACTTTGCCATGAAATTGTTTGCATATAAAGAATCTTTCGCTTTCTCCCATCACATTTGGACATTACAAAATTCTTGGAAAAGAAAAACTAAGAAGAGAATTTAATAAGATACAAAATAATTACAAGTTATAAAGAAGAATGACTTATGCAACATGAATTAATGACCCATAATAAAATATGGATTTAAGGTTTATAGATTAAATTAAACATTTAGTGTACCATTTTTATAATTTGCCTTATTTACTACATAGTGATAAAAACCTTAATAACTATAATGTATACGGTTCAAGTTTATCTTTGTAATGAAAAGAGTAAAAAAATTCTCAAGTATCACATTATATGATTATACCAAGGCTATAATATTTATTTAGTTTTAAATCACCTTACTAAAAGGTTCATAAGATAATTAAGTAATTTATAAACGTTCATCTATCAAAGAAAAAGAATTTTTGTAAGAATTCATTCACTAGGGCATTATATGTCACATAATTGTTTTTACATTAACGTTGATAAAGCACATTATGGTTTATGTTAACTAGGTGACACAATTTTGAATTATTATTATATAATAAAGAAGTTATAAAGCTTTGCATTAGCCAAATATAATAATGTCCATATTTTATTATGGGCTTATTAATATTTATAATGCATCTAATATATTTTATTATGGGTTTATTATTATTTAATATGAGTGTATTTATTTTATTACAGGTTTATTATACTTTATTTCGGGTAAATATTGTTACATTCCACTCCTTATTTTAGGCAGTTTTATGTCGTATTTCCTTTACTCATTGTGTTAACAAAATACACCCTTTGAAGATTTTATATTTCTTATACATCATCAAATATATTACTATTTTCCAATCAAATGAATTAATCTTTCACTTTTAATTTCAAATTTAGAAAGAGATTGGAATTTTTCTATTTATAAATTATATATATATGATTATTTTCTGTTTTATCAACATATTATAAATTACAAAATCACAATCTTTAATAAATGTTTAGAAAGAGATTGGAATTTCTATTAAATATATTATACATGCATAACATAGTGTGCACTTTTAAATAAATTTTAATTTAAATATTATATAATTTTATCAACTATTATAAATTACAAAATCACAATGTTGATGTAAAATTAAAATTATTAAATCAGCACTAAGATTTCTTATAAATTCCATTATTAAAATTAAGAATTATTAAAACTTATAAGTTTACATTTTAAATTTGAAGTGATGGAATATCATTAACTCCATGATGAATTTGCTACTGAAGATTCAATTTAATTAACAATGTCTTAAATTATTTTTATATTACATGTTTATATATATAAGAGGTTAGATCTTCTAAAAGAACCACAATTAATATAAGTTACAAAATATATAAATCATATGAACATCTACTTAAAAGTTAACTTTGCAAACTTTTTAACAAAGCCATATATTAATAAAGCGGCAAAATAAGTTTTGCCATTTATTTATAAATGTATTATTATAATTAAATAATATTAAGATGGAATAATTAATTAATGAAAACTAATTAATATAACATAATCGTAATCCAAACAAATCCATTGCTGTATATTACATTAATAAAATTGACTTGTTTATTATTTTGAAGTCATCCGCCAGAACCTGAGTCGAAATTTGGTTCTTATTTAGGATGCAAGAGACAACTTTCATGATGGAATAAAATTTTATATGTGATTTTAAACATAGTTTCTTATGAAAAAAAATGAAATAACTTAATTGTTGAGCACTATATATATGATGAAATGTATATTTATTAACGAGACTCAGTTTACAACATAAAATGAATTTGTTTTTATTAAAAAGATTGTGGAATAAATATGGAAAATACAAATAATAATTGATAATAGAAGTCCATTCAATTTCTGTGTCATTTGACTCACAAAACATTTGTGCATAATTGAAGTTATATAAATAGTAAGTCTAAAAATGGCATTAAAAAAAAATTCATTTAACAAGAAGCGTCTCGTGATGTGTAAATACAAGTACAACTAGACACATGACATATGTAAAAGATTGAAGGTAGATACATATATGGGTGTTGAGGTCATACTTGACTGGTTTGAAATTGTTGTTTATTTTGACTACCAATGCATAACATTATGCACTCCAACTTTCCAACTGGAAGACTTGTGCAATGGCCATGTTAGCAATCATTGCAAAGAGTCTTTCACTTTAGGATCACAAGTCATTCCATACATAACATTTTTCAAAAAATTCTATAGGGATTAAAGAAATTTCCTTAACGGAGCCAATGTCAATATTCATGGTAATGAAGAATCGAATAAAAACTCAATTAAACATTGTTTTTACAGAGGCAATATTCCAATACTTCATTAAAAGCAAATGTGAGATGATGTTACACAAAACAAGAACAATATTTGACGACACTAGAAATCACCTAGCTTGTCCTACTTATAATGTACAATTGATATTTGAAGAGATCAATCTAGAGAGCAAATGATTATGGTTGAATGAGATTAACCTCTTTAAGTTTAACGTTCTTTGAAACTCTTAAAACACAACTCAGAGATAAAAGAAGTTAAAATACATCAAAGTAAAGAAGTTGCAACATAATTATTATTGCAACAGGTTTTAATGTTACCTTGGAAAATATTTAAGCATCATACTTGACAAAATGCAAGACAAGCCTCTTAAGGATGTAGCTTGCACCAAAGTGTTTTTCCTTTCACAAAAATTTCCCTTATCTCTTATTGAGATGCTTACATAGAATCACGAAGTAAGGGACTTACGGTCATTTTGTCATTGGTGAGCTCAATGGTGAATCTAACATAATTACTAGTTTTCTGACGAAAAGTTTAAGAACTCTAAAAGGAGGATGCTTGTCCTTAGAATTCATTATTTAACGAAACTCTTTATACAAAGCTTTGGCTGACAACACCACATGGAAAGTCAAGCAATTTCACAATTTCAACAAAGTTACTTCATAAATACCTTGGATCCTAGACACATTGAAAACACAACAACATTCTTCTTCATATGCTACTTGTCCTAATTAAACAAGAACTTTATTAAGACCACTTCTTTCTACAAATTTATTTATTCAAATGTATAATGCTAGAAGCAACAATAAAAATAGGTTTTGTCTTCTTTATCTTGGGATGTTGGTCACTCGCAAATGCTTTAATACCATGTTCTCGACTTTCTAATGGTTGACCACACACATGAGAATGTAAATAGCCTCTTCAACTATTTATTTGAGAGCTTGAAAGAGGAGATTGTTTACACACTATATTTGTCTTTAACAATTGCATTTAGAGTGGAATGAATAGATGCTCCTCACTCATTTTCAAGAAACAAAAGCTTATGAAACACTCTAAACCCTTGCAATTTTAAATCCATCGTCAAGAACAACATTGAATATTTCAATCATGCATTTAAAATGTGCCACGGAATCCATAATGACTTTCACAAGATAGAATCGAATTATTCAAATTAAAAAATGACAAACTTCTCTCTAAAATAATTGGTTATGAGATACATAAATAACATTGTCTTTGGAAGGTATCAAACTTTCTTTAAAACATGAAGCTTTTTTAAAATGAAACATTAAGGTATTATAATGTAACATAACTAAAAACATGAAGCCCTTTTAGAATGAAACATTAAATGTTGTAAAACCTAAAATTTAATATTACGATAGAATCATTCATGTGCTTAAAAAACATGGTTCAGAGTTGTAAAAACCTTTTTAGTCATTGACTTGTTAAGATGAAGAATAAGTTCATGAATTCCACATTAAAGAAAATAATCAAGATGAACATTATTATGAGCTGAGGGGTATCAAACTTAAATCGGACTTCATTTCAACAGTTAATGTGGTCATTTGTCCTTGTACTCCTAGCTAATAAAGCTTATTTAGTTTGGGTAGCCAATGCATTGTTGACTTTACAATGAACACCATCACACAATAAAAGTATAATGTTGAAAATTTATAGGAAGTTTGACAATCCTCAAATGCTTTATTTAAATTAACAAGACAAAACATGAACTCCAAATAAAAAGATAAACAAATGACATGAATTGATGAGAAAATAATATTAAAGACTATCCAAATTAACTACTTTGCTAATAAAACATTCATGTCTTACTTATAGAACATTAATAGCGAGATCAATTTTGTTCCTTAGATATAAATTAAGTTAATTTGAAGCCAAATGGATGGTGCTTGAAAATGTCAGTTTATATTTAAATTAAAAGAGCTTCAATGCTTAGTTTTATAAACTTTCTTAAACACAAAATATATACTATATAATCACCATGTTGCATATGGTGTCTCAAACACCATATTAAAATAATTAGAACTCATCTCATCGACTGCACAAAGTTGGAACTATGAAGAAAGACTTTAATGTCTATTTATTATGTTAAGTGAAAAGGATCTCTTATGGTTACTTTCAACATTTCATAACACCAACGATGCTCATTATAAAACTGTTAACTTAATAGTTACTATGAAAAATAAACTGATGAATTGATCGAGGAATCTAACGTATACTTAGAGAGTATATGCATTGAACATACAAATTAGATATTAATAAAAGTTTACTAAGTAGTTTGTATAAAAGTTTTTTTTTAGGTAGTATGTATAAATGGGAGAGTTATATTGTGCAATGCACGCTACACGCTTCCGTACAACACCATACGTTTTTGAAAATACAAATGAACCAATAAAGTCACAAATGAAACAAGCATTTACTACGGAACCCAAGAGAATCAAGGAATGCCACATTATGACACTTTTCCATCGTATAGAACGTAAGAGACTTATTAACTTGGAGAGGATGTAACGAAACCAAATATTTATAAAGACTTTTCACGGTTGAGTTATTCAACAGTCGTTCATTTTTCACAAGTAATTGTTGCTTCTTTTTGTTTTAAATCCGTAAATCTAGTGCATAATTAATCTAATTTAGAGTATATAAACCTCGAGAATAAAGAGCAGTACCAAAAATAATCCTCAGTGGATTAAATTTTATGCTCCACAACCCCGTTTTGACGTGGGCATCTGGAGCAAAAGTGTTGTATTTAGATCCCCCATTCTCACAAACTGCCCACCTAGCAGCTAACCAAGAATGAAACTTGTCAAAATGCCGTCTCTATAAAATAAACGGAATATTCTCTGGAGCAACCATCAATGGCCTTCAGTCCTTAACGTTGTTGATCACCTCCTCCAAAGCCGGTTTTGTGATCCTCCCCAGGGTATACCAACATAAACGTGGGTGAGTCATTTTTATAGACGACAGAGCTGGTTGCCCAAACACTGACATAATCTACCTCATACAGAGGTTGTCCCAAACAGCTACATTTTCCACATCACATGCTTACTTAGCATACCAGTCACTTACAATACATACTATATATATAATAAGTAACCACGCTCGGTTTCCAGCAGAATGGCCTGTAAATCTAGATCCCAGGCATTGTGACGAACGTACTGGCTCAAATTCAACAGATGGAGATGCTACCCCTTAAAATATTATTATGCAGGTACATCAAAGATGTGGTACATTGGAAAATGTTTAGAAACTGAATGATGAGTTTAAAAGCACATATGGAGAGAAACCAGATCTAGAAGGGCTAAGAACGGATCAGAAGGCCACGAGCTGTGGGAAAATGTCATGGGAAGAAGAGATGTAACCGACCCTCAAATTACGAGAGAGAGAGAGAGAGAGGAGAGAGAGAGAGTACTAGGAGTAGAAAACGCTTTCGATTATTTTAAGTTTCAAAACATATACGTATTTGTTTTCTCGTATACAAGTAATATATAGTTACCAAAAGAAGAATAGGAGCGGAGTCACCTCGTTGCTAGAAAGGAATGGTTTAGAGCTTCCGTGGCGTTGATCCTGTCCTCCTGTTGATGTATTGTACGGTGTATAAACATCACATATTTCACATGTGTGGTGTGCGTGACGCTTGTGTGTGTGTGTGTGTATGTGCGTGTGAACAAAGAGAGAGAGACTTACGGGCCTCCACGAGAGGAGTTTGGCAGTGAGTTCAAATGCCTCTCGATTTGGGAAACCGAGCGAACGATACGATACAAAACGTTTGCAGCTCTCAATGGGTGGCAAACCAGACTGTAAAAATTACATTAATAAAACAATTTAGTGTGCAATCATTAATGTACATAGATATGCAAACTTATAGGAGAATATATATATATGCGTGTGCACAGATTATTATCAATATGGGTTGCCACATGGCACACACCCACGCGCACACACCACAATACCATAGCTGCTTTTGGTGGACAAATGCCCAAGTTGGCCATCCCTTGTAACGATGCCCACTTAAATGCATCTCTAAAGAACAGATTCATGAGTTTGAGCCGAGCCTCCTGGTCAACTGTCATGCTAATAGGCCGCTTGCTTCCTGTTAGTATCTCAACCACGGTAATCCCAACGCTCCACATGTCGAATCTGCAAAATAAAAAACAACAACCCTTAAGTTTATCTCGGTTTGTCAGTGTAAAGAATGAAAGCTTTTACTTTTCCCCCTCGTGAAGATAGAAGTCTCGATCACCAGATAAAGGCCCAAATAATACTTCTGGAGGGTAATATTCTGGATCCGTCTCTCCTAGTCTAAAAGATCGAACCCAACATTAAGGATTACAGAATATGCATGTGTGTGTGTGCCTGTTATATTAAGTACCTTTGGGACGCCTCTGGGTATAATGACCGCACACTATACTCATTTCTATGCAGCTTCCAAGATCAATTATCCTTAGATGGAACTTGTTGTCAAGAACTAAATTCGAGGGTTTAAGATCTCTATGATATATACCCGCTCGTGAAGGGCTGCGACCCCATTTAACTACAACAGGTAAAGTGTTTAAATGTATGTATTTAAGTATAATATATAATAGAGTTAAGTATATACATACCAGTTGGCGAATGATAGTACGCTTTTGGTCAAGTGTCCACTTAATTCCCCTGTTGAGAATATCCTTCAAGGAATCGCCTTCGTTCACAAATATCAAGTAGACAAGCTGCTTGTTTGTATCGGCAACGTGCTCAACAAACCTATATCACAAAATTGATGAGTCTGTTGTTTGTGTGTGTTTGTCTGTTTCTGCAATATACCCATTAGTGGCATTTATTACAGCATCCCTGTGTGTGTAGAGAGAGAGAGAGATATGTTTGCCTGGCTATGTTGTTCAATGGAGAATCACGGCAACCTCCAGGAACTAGCAAGTTTGGAGTTGAACATGTGCTAACTCCACACGTACGGCAATACCAAGACTGTCTTCCGAGTATAGTGCCGAAGTATATCTCTCTCTTGGCTGAGAAATAAAGATCCTGATCCATCTGCATGAAATAGCAAGTTAATACAAGACAAACATGAAGTAGCTACTGTATGTACTTACCATACCGATTTCCTTGGCGATATGCGGAAGCTCAGTGGTGCGATTAAGATACTTGACAGTGTATACAGAACCAAATGCTCCAGAACCTAGGTGTTTCCCCTGGCTAAACTCGTGCACAGATAGTTTACTTCTGCAAATATGTACTATATCATTTACATAAAGACTTACAGAGCAGCGTTGCCTATGAATTTGTGTGTCACCGATACTTACTCTCCGGAAAAGGCTGGAACGACTTCAACGAAATGTATGCAGTGATCAAATCTCGTGCAAATCACATGACTTGATTGTGCTGTGCCGCAAAGTGACATAAACAGAAGCGCACACAGAACGATATGTTTGTTGGAGTGCGAAGCCTGCAAGACAGGCAAGTATAGATGTGTGTGTGGAGTGTTCTCTTACATTCTAAGCAGACATATCATTCACACCAGCAGCGGTTTTGTTATAGGTTAAATGCAAGCACAGACACTCATATACGTATGTCACCATATACATACATAACACACACGCCCAAAACCGTGTTAACTATGTAAGAACTTAAGGTAATGTTCTTGAAAGCAGAGGAGAAAGAATGGATCTCATATTCTGTACACTATACCTTTGGTTCCTGTCAGAGTATGTTCACAAAACAGCACATCATATAGTATGAATACGAAACATTGCACGTTGTAGAGATATACATAGTATGTGCATGTATGTATGTATGGAGCAACTTTATACACCTACAGACAGATATTACTGATTTTCATACATTCAGCGAATACACACCCCAATATATTCCTCGCTCTCTCTCTCTCGGCGTGTGTGTGTGTGTGTGAAGTTATAATAAAGTACCTGTTTAGTGTTCTTATCCATGGCAGAGAAGGCCCGAGACTGTTCGCGTTTTACCCAATCATTTCCTGCGAAGGGACTTTCGTAAAATGATAGACGACATATCACATACACACATGGTATGGCAAAGCACAGAAGTGCATATATATATATATATATATAGAGAGAGAGAGAGAGAGAGAGAGACAGACACGTAGTGTGATACAACATGTAGTATATGCATATGAGCATTCACGCACACGCGCGTGCACACAGGGCAATTTCTTAGTGATACCCATTAAGATTTAAGATAAAAATGCTACCTTTTCTGCACCGGAAGCTCATTACTACTCGCCGACGTACAAAACAGACGACATATCAGATACACACAACACATCGTATGGTATGGCAACGCACAGAAGTGCATATACACATAGTGTGATACAACATGTAGCATATGCATATGAGCATTCACACACAAGCGCGACACACATGAGCAATTTCTTAACGAAGTCGCTCAATACCCATTAATCTATTTAAGATTTAAGATCAAAAATGCTACCTTTTCTGCACCGGAAGCTCATTACTACTCGCCGACGTACCGCGCAGGGCTCCAGTGATGAAACGGCCCGTGCCGCAACCTGCTCAACGTAATGAAATCTGGATTGAGGGGAGATTAGGCGCTAATCTATTCCATACCGGATCGCCAGAGAAAGAGCAATGGCGCTTCTTTACAGAGGAGAAGCCTAGCGAGAGTGCCCTACACACACGCTTCACGCTCCAGGTTTAACGGCCCGGATTACAATGCTGTGTAAATTGGACGGTCATGATTTATTGAACGGTACATTCAAAGTTTGTTTGTAATAGAACCAACTCACGATGACCTTTATGCATTTAAATTTTCAAATTGTGAATGTTTTGGTGTTTCCACGATTACTTATAAAAATTGCATTCTTTTATAAACCCTTAAGTTGGAATGTTCACATTAAATTTTTGTATTATTCCTAGTGATTCTAAATAATTTAAATTTAATATTAATTATATTTAATATTTAAAATTTTTCTAGTCCTAAGAGAATATTCCTTATCTATATTCCGTATGAGTTTACAAATATTCCCTTGAACTTCAATTTATAATTTAATATGTAATTAAAATGCTCTTTAAGAAATCAATAAATATATCTATTCATTTGTAATTCATGGTATTTAACTTCAAAACACACCAATTAAACAATATAGTAGAATTAAAAAAAATATTTGCATTTATTAACATTTCTAATATTTATAATAATTTATTAATAGACTTCATTATATTTCATTCCAAATTTATTATAAACTAAATATATTTTTAATCATTTATTAATCTTAATTTATTATACATTCAGCACTTCATCCATGTTGTGTAACATTTATATATTTTCATCCGAATGGAATAACCTTATATAATGTTAAGTTTTCATGAGAACCATTAATTATATTTTTTAATTTATTTTAAATCTTTTTAACACGTTTCTATAATAATTTACTAATTCATATAATGTGATTTAAATCATTAATACCTCTTAATTTATCCATTACTTTGAACATGATAATAATTATATATCATTAATGATTGTTCTTATGGTTTTTTATTATTATTTTTAAAATTAAGTTTTAATATAAATTCTTATGATGCATAGTAAATTACATTATTTATTATTAAATAACCAAGTCTCTTGAGAATGAATTCATTTTAATATTAATTATGAAAATTTAAGAAATCGTGTCATTTATAATGTATGCCACATTAATACTTTTTTAAATTATCCATTACTTTTAGTATATATTCATTGTTCATTTAACATAAGAAATTATTTTAATATAATAAATTATATCTTTATTGTTAAATAATTAATCTTAAATATTATTCTAGGTTTTTTATTATAACAAACTCTCAATTTAATAATGTCATCTAACTCAATAATATACTTAAGAAAACATACTTTATATGAATTATTTAAAACAACCTTAACTAAATTATATATGAAAAATATAACTTTTTATAATGGAATTAACATACAATACAATTTTGATATATGAAATGAATACTTGATTTATTAAATATTTAAATTATTATAAAAGCTTGAAATAATTTATAATTATAATTTCTTTAAATTAAAGATGAATATTGATTATCATTAAAAAGAAAAATTGTAAATAAAAAAAAAAACTAACATTAACATTGTAATCAATAAAAAATAATTTAGTACTTATAAAAGTGGTTAAAGCTTCTCTTAAATTATTAAAAAATTTATATAAAGATAAGTTTTAATATATATTTCTTTTATTTTCCTTTGTATTCAATATTTAATATAAATATGTCAACTTTTTACACAATTTCACCTTTTAAAAAAAAAACATGTATAATGAGTTTCAATTAAATATTTGAAAAGAATAAAAATGACATTGAATAAAAGTATTTTAAGTTAAAATTTAAATTATTAATGAAGATTTCAAAAATTCTTTTTATGAAGAAATAATAATTATTAAGAAAGAATATCATTTCTTCACAGACAAAATAACCAAACCTTAAATCATGAATTTTACTTTTAAAACTCACACATCACCTTGAACTGTTCCATCATTAATATTGAAAATACATCAATTAGAAAAACGATCTAATTTTTTTATTTTTAAAAAACATCTTTGATGTTTAAAACAAAGTAATTATATAAAATTTATACATAATGTTGCATAAAATATATGAATTATTAATCAATTTTATGAAGTGAAAATTGTCTATAAATGATTAAATTTCATCGCTTTTAAGTTCATAATTCAAAAGTTTCTTTATAAACAAGAAACAAACTGTATCAAAACTTATTCTATTTCTTTTATTTTATTTTAATCCAAATGACAGATACACTCCCCAAAACCCTAACCTAGCTTTTCTTTAACCTAATCTTTTCGATGTGTATACTATGTGTATATCTATGTTTGCACATGTTATAAGAGGTGTGTAGTACTCGTCTAGTACACCGGGTTTCTCATTGCTACATTGACTTAGGCTTTTTACAATCTCAGCCTTAATAGACCTTTTAGGACAATTAGTACAAAGATGGGTTAAACAATCTTAAGCAATGTCATTGATTCAAGGGGATAACAACAACAGCAACGCTGTCCCTGCTTGTTACTTTACTTCTCTCTACTGCTTGATCCGCTATAGTTTGAGCAAGTGTACCTCCCTTACCGTTAGACTCCTTCCAAGCAATATCACACACTTCGCGTTCTCTCGTCCCATCGTATAAACCATCAGACGCAACCACAATAAACCATCTTGTTTAGTTCTCGTCCAGGAGGAAATACTCGGAGGTGTCATCTTCACAAACCTCTTAGCATGCCAGTGCCCAATCAGGGGAAAATAATCGGTACCTCTCTCTGCATCCTCAGTTAGACTCACAGGGTCAGGGACACATGCCATCAATGCACAGTAATCTCCCAATTTTGCACTTACTATGTCTTTCTCCGTGATGACTACCACACAAGCACTCGCATGATCGTGGAGTTTCCTGCTGACGGCCAAGTCGTCAGATCAAACATTGTTTTGTTTAAGGACACTTTCACAGTCTCTGCATCCAGGTGTGCATCTCTCCTGAGATCCTTTTGTAGCTGCAAGACGAATATGTTCTCAAACTCATCGGATAACAACTGAACGGTTTCGTTGCCTCCACCAGGAGCACCACCAAACACCCCGAAGAGTCCGACCCGACCGTAATCTTTATCACCCAAGTTTATGTTTGATGCTACCAATACTCTATCTTGTAGGTAGTTCCTCCGGCCTTTCCAAGTTGCATGCCCACTTACCCAACCTTCTACGTGCCCACTCACCGCAAGCAGTCCAATCGCCAACAACAGCAAACACTCTAACATCAAACGACCCATCCTATCACCCTACCCTTCCAAACAGGATTATATTAAATTTAGCACAATCCTTTTATAAGGTTTAAAAAGAATATTAAATTAAAAATATATATATATATTAAAACAAAAATAAATAAAGTTAAAATACCACTACATAAATTCATTACAAGTTTAAGAATTCGGTTTGATAACACAATAAATTGATCTTAAAGAGTGAATCCATCACTTTTAATATTATATGTAAGTTTTATAAATTTTAATAATGAAAATAAAAATCTCACTATTGATTTAAAATTTAAATATAATTTTTAAATTAAAATTTTAAAATTGGTAATAATTAAATCTAGTATATGAAACATTTAATATAATTATTACATATAATTTAAAAATAAAAAGATACACTCTAATTTAAAATTTGAGATTATATATATATATATATATAAATTATAAAATCAATATATATTGATATTTTTGCGTACGTCGTACATTTCAATCGTTCAAAAGGTTCATAACCCATAGTAATGATGTTTTTCTTTATACAAACATCTTTTTATTAAGTATATTATATGCACGTTTGTATATACATGAGTTATTTGATGTGCAATATGAACTATATATTTTTGATTCGATACATTCCAGTTTAATAACTTTCAAACTTAAACATTTTTCCACACCTCTGAGGAAACGACAACATTGATATCACCAAATTATATATAAACTATATTCATTTATATACGACTGGATATTCACTTCAGCTGACACTGTTCTCTGTTTAATAAGATTTGTTTGGACATATGCACGTGTATGGTTCCACATTATTTTACATTGTGGAATCTTTAAATATCATTAATTTTAATGATTGTTTCGTTGTTGTAACTTTACGCTGAACTCTTACAAGTTATATAACCAAATCATTTAGAAATAGAGTTATATTTATACGATTAACTAACAAAATTTATATTAGCAACTTCTCTTTATATATTACTTCTCTATAGTCTCTCATTGCCTACGTGTGTTGGTTGCTTATAATACCTATAACTAATGATCTGGATTGAAGCTCGGCGACCAAAGTGACGGTTTAGAACCGGCAACGCCACGTGGCACACATTTGAGGTTGTTATGTATGCTGACGTAAGTAAATAATACTGTTCTTTTTGGTAAACAATGGTATCAATAATACTGTTCTTTCACTGCTTACACGTGTACCCTTTTTAATCACGATTTACGTTTGGAACTTAATTACGATAACGATAACAATAAGGATTATGTACAGCATTGGACCAAATTTTATTCTTAATTATATTATGTGTTACACAAACAAATTAATTTATTTTCCCTATAATGTAATTATTATAATTAAAATAAACATCATATTAATATATGAAGTAATGAACTAATTGTGTGTATTGCTTCCATTGTATATCATATAAATTAACATATATGTCTATGGTTAACTACATTTTTTGATTTGAAAAATACATAATGCAACAAGGTTGCATGTGCGCATATTATTATTAGCTTAGTGGATTTTGATATCCGTCGGATTTGTTCAATATGGACCATTCGCTCTTGTATATAAAGTTAAAATTTTCTTAACTAATGGATATACACATTTTTATATTCTGAGCTCTCACATTGGTGAAGTGAGGGGCACCTTAATTGTCCTTACGGAGTGCTCGGATTTGTGTCTTTTTTTGTTGATTTTCTTTGTCTTAGATATAGCTTTTCATTGTTTAGATCTATTTCTTTCTTGTAAATTTTATTCTTTCTTCGTCCACAACATGCAAATCCTTTATATGTGGAGCAGCTACTCATGTAGTTGTTGAATGCCATGCGGATGCAACTGAACAATCACTCTCAATTAATGGCAGCATTCACAAACCCAGGGTACTCTCTTGTTCATGTTGCAAACCCCCGTGTCCAGCCGAATTTCTTTCGCAGAAATCCTAGAGATGATGTGTACCATTGGTTTGACCATTTTACTGTGGTTGTCACATATTATTCATAGTGTTTGCGCGAGTTTCCTACTTGTCTTTCAAGGGACGGCGTTGCAGTGGTAAATAGTCTGGACGTTGCAACTCGTGGAGATTGGAATATTCTTCCAGAGATCTTTAAACGTGCATTTGGGCATACGACGACTGTGATGATGCTTTTCACAGTTGCATCGTATTCGTCAGGAGCCATTTGAGTCGGTGATGCAGTTTGGTGTTCGCTTTCGAAGCCTTTTGCTGCGTGCAGAACCTAACATGTCGGAACACATCAAGTTAGGTATGTTGTGGGCACTTGTGGACTTGTGCATGCACTAGCTCCAGTGACTCTTGATGATGCTTTGAGGCTGGCACAACGATATGAGTCGTCACCTCTCCCACTTGCCTTCACGTCTCTCGTTCCACTTCATGTTGGGGATGGACCTGCTCCGATGGAGGTTGATTGCTGCTTGTGTACCAGCACAAGGTGGGCCCGTGGACGAGGACGTGGACGTGCAGTTCGTTGTTGGGCATGTGATGAGGTTGGACACAACGTATCGGCGCTGTCAACGGTTTCCCGATTGGCGTCCCCCATTTCCAGGATGGAGGCCATGGCATCAACAACGTCCGATTGTGCTGCTGCAGTGGAATGGTGGGATTTCCAAAACGACGAATCGCACGAGTAGAGGAGGGTCCTCGTGCGAATAAATTAGTGACCCCTCCATCTTTCTTTCGGGAGTATCATCAAGGGGTTCACTCGGCACCAAATCATCCGTTTTCACTTTTCAAGCTCGTTTAATCACACATCACGTCTGTTTTCCTTTCAGTGTTGGTGGATACAGGTTCGAGTTTCTCCTATTTCTCAATCTGTTGCTACACGTTGCAGCCTTCATTTGCGTCGTGCGGTAGAACCAGTCTTCATTCTGTACGGCAACGGACATACTCATGCTTGTTCGCGGGATGAAGTGGACATTGTTGTTCGTGTGGAATTGTGAGCTCGAGCTTCAATCTTTGCGGGTGGTGCCGAGTCAAGCTTTTCACCTTATTCTTGGTATGGATTGGTTAACTCGCAATCATGCCAAGTGTGACTTTGAAAAGTCTCCCCCTTGTTTGACTCTCTCTCTTTCTTTTTTTCATTCCTTCTTCCACTTCGTCCATCTGCTTCCATCACTTTTGTCTCACCCTTATTCCAACCATTTTCCCTTCATGTTCCTCTTTTCTTCTGGATCCATCAGATGATCGTCGTGCTGTAGTTGTTGATCAACTCAAGAAGGAGTATGCTGATCTTTTCAACTTCGACTTGTCATCTGGGGCCAAGATTGCGACACGCCACCCTATTCCAACTGGAGCTAGGCCAATCAAGGTACCTGTTCGGCGTCGTCACCAAAGGAGCTCAAGATCTTACGAGCGAATGTCAAAGAGATGTTGGAGAAGGGTGTTATCCGGAAGTCTCGAAGTCCTTGGGCGTGCGAACCTCACCTTGTGACGAAGCCTGATGGGAGCGTTCGATTCTGCATTGACTATCGCCCATTAAATGAGGTAACCGTCTCAGATGTGTACCCACTTCCTCATACTGCAGACCTTTTGGATCGACTGGGGCGGAGCCGTTGGTTCACCAAGTTAGATCTCGCATCTGGATATTGGCAAGTTCCGATGGCTGACATGGACATTCCCAAGACTGCTTTTCGACACCATTTGGCCTGTACGAGTTCTTGGTGATGCCTTTCGGTTTGAGCAATGCTCCAGCAACTTTCCACGTATGATGGACGAGGTTCTTTGCGACATGCCGGAGGTGACTGCCGATTTCATCGATGATGTTTTGATCCATTCGGATGGAACGTGGGAGGAGCATGTCGGTGATGTACGTAAGGTTTTGGATCGCTGCGGGAAGTTGGTTTGAAGTTGAAGCCATCTAAGTGTGTGGATCAAAGGACACCACTTATCTGGGTTATCGCATTTCACGTGAAGGTTTGCAAGTCGATCCTGACAAACTAGTTGCAGTTTTGAAGTTCCCTACGCCAAAGTGTGTGAATGATGTGCAACGCTTTCTTGGCAAGGTACAATATCTGGGTCGTTTTGTGGATCATCTTTCAGATCGTACTGCACCGTTGCGCGCGTTGTTGAAATCGTCAATGACTTCTTTTGTTTGGTCTAAGGATTGCAAGCAGGCATTTGCAGATCTCAAAGAGTTGTTGACGACTCCTCCAGTTTTGGCGTACCCGGATTACACTCGTCCTTTCATCTTGCGTGTAGATGCTTCTGACATCGGCCTCGGGGGGTATTGATGCAGGAGAGTACGAGTGTTCCTGGCCAACGACATCCCATTGCGTACATCAGCCGTACATTGCAGCCAGCAGAGGTGAATTACTCCACAACTGAAAAGGAGTGTCTAGCAGCAGTTTGGGGTTTTGAGAAGCTCCATGCCTACTTGCATGGTTCGGACGTTGTTGGAAGGTGATCATGCAGCAGTCACTTCGTTGTTGAAGCGAAAGAATTTGATTGGCGTACTGCTCGGTGGGCCTTGAAACTTCAAATTTACGACTTTGAAGTTGTTCATCGTCCAGGGAGTTCCATGGCTGATGCTGATGCTCTTTCTCGGGCTCCTCTTCCACCTTCTCTCTCTTCTGTTGCCCCAGAGGAACCAGTTGTTCCAGCTTCAGTGGACTTTTTGGATGAAGATTCCGTACCATCAGCAGTTGCTGTGCTTGACGTTCAGTGTCCGCAGAATGCAGAGTTAGATTTGCCGTCTTTGGATGAGGTTCGGGAAGCTCAAAAGGTTGAGCCGTGGATTCGAAGGCTTCGTGATGGGTTTGAGAATCCTGCATCACTTGCTGATGACTTGCCTTTCAGGCATTTACATTCACAGTATCAGGATGACCTTCTTTATTTTGTGGGGACTGATCCAGATGATCCTTTGCGGTTGGTGGTGCCTTCAATCTTCATTCCACGCTTCCTCCATGCTTACCATGACTCTCCTATTCTTGGCGGGCACATGGGACATCGTCGGGTGATGGAGAAGCTGCGCAGATCTTTCTATTGGCCGGAGTTGCGAGGAGATGTGATTCGGTATGTGCGTAGCTGTGTGTGGTGCCAAGCTCGCAATACTCCCCCATGTGCTTCGGAAGGACGGTTGGAGTCAATTGCAGTTTCTCGTCCTTTGAATTGGTGGCATTTGATTTGATGGGACCTTTTCCGCGGTCAACTGCTGGTAACGAGTACGTTATTATTGCTTCTGATTACCTAACTCGTTGGGTAGAAGTTGGTGCTCTTGCTAGTGCGACTGCTTCTGCTGTTGGTCAGTTTCTCCTAATCGGGTCGTGTTTCAGCAGGAGCGAATTCTCTCGGATAATGGTCCGCATTTATGGCTGAGGCATTTCATGTTTTGACATCTCGACTAGGGATACGCCACACTTTCACAAGTGCTTATCATCCTCAGACAGATGGTTTAGTGGAACGGCTCGTCAGAACCTTCAAGGGGATGATCGAAGTATGTGAACTTTCAACATTCAGATTGGGATGGTTATCTGCCGTCTCTCCGATATGCTTATGTCACTGGAGTTCAAAGTTCCATTGGTACTTCCATATAAGCTTTGTATGGTCATGACCCGGTGTTGCCAACGGAGTTGGGTTTGCCTTCTCGGTTACCGCGAGCTGCTGATGCTAGGTCATGGGATCGGTATCTGACGAGCATTCTTCCATTGGTTCGTGCGGAGTCAGCAGAACACTTGGGCCGCGTACAAGTAGGACAACAACAACGCTACAACTCGCATCATCGTCCTCCTACGGAGTACAAGGTTGATGAACTGGTGTTGGTTCGTTTTCCCAAGCTTACGGTACGTGGTTTAGCTAAGAGTCTCCTTCCTCAGTGGAAAGGACCGTATCGAGTGCTACGGCAAGTAGGGCCACAGGTTTATGAGGTTCGGCACGACATTCAACCCGATCCTCCGGAGATTGTACATGCAACGGTTGAAGCATTTTGTGCAACGGGAACAAGTTGTGCCGCCTACAGATCCACCAGTGCCTCCTCCTGATGTTCCTCCAGATCCGGGCCCGTCTACAAGAGAACCCTAACCAACTTACACCCTTCCGAGAGGAGGGGATGATGTAAGATCCACGTGTACGGCTGCATGTGCACATACTATTATTAGCGTAGTGGATTTTGATAGCCGTCGGATTGGATTCAATCTGGACCACTCGCTCTTGTATATAAGTTAGGGTTTCTGAACTAATGGATATACACATTTCTATATTCCGAGCTCTCACAATATGATATATTTTAAAATTTGCTATTTTTAAAACACATATGTAAAGAAGAAGCCTATGTGTAGAAAAGTATAGCACAAGCAACTCATATAATATTCTAATTTGCAAAGGTTTACACTCTAAATATATTCACAATTGTCACCACAACCATATAGATACTTCTTATTTTTTATGAATGTTTTTTTTTTTTTAATTTAGGGTCGGTAGAATTAACAGTGACTCTTCCAACTTTTGCATGCTTGACTAAGAGGATATCCACACCCACCCATATAAGTCCACTATAGATGTCCCCATTGCATACATAATTTAACACGCTCCACAAACTGCATATTTCTGTAACAATGTCCATATTATTCGTATTTTTCATGCTATTGACTGGGCATGCATGTTCAGAAGTTGCATTTGCAAAGAGAGCCCTGAACGAAGGAATAACGGACTGCCCGGGTGAATCAAGCCCAGGAGTAATCTACTACAACACACGGAACACCACAGAGAACAGTGCCTTCATCCGAAACCGAAGTGATGTATACAGTGTTGTCATCAATCGGGCTACATTTCGATCTGGCTCGATATCGTATGCTTCTGGTGAGGTTCCTGACAGAGTGTATGGTTACTCAGCCTGTGGAGGTTTCGATGATCCAATTGACTGTGTTCAGTGTTTGATCAATGTTCGAGCTGATTTTGAGCGGCTTGCGCCTCTTGCGGTTGGGGCGACGAGCTGCTTGAAGAATGGAGCCAAAATTTGCTATCTTAGATATGAAAATTACAGCTTTTAAAGATATAGAAGCTATTTCATGAACGTATGTACACTTTTTCATTATATTTTGAAGGTGTATGTGCTTGTGTGTGTATTTGTTCATGGGTGTATTTGTGCTAATCTAATAAATATTAAAATTCTTAATCAATGCTTCATATTTGATATTAAATATTTCAGTTATGTAGATTATAAGAGATTCTCTTTTTTAATTTATAAATGATATATTTTTATTTCAATGTTTTAAATTTTATATTACAAATTATTGACTTTAAAATTAAAATTTAAAAATTTACAGTGGCGTTTGCATTTTCAAATTTAAATCGCACTGCTAAAATTAAAAAATAATATAATTATAAACTTACAATGTAATTGAAAATTATCATTAACATTGTAATGAATTATTTTCTTCGTAATAAATATTTATTCTTAAATATTATAAAACATTAACCTATATTCATGAAAAGTAAATCAAAATTTAATTTAGAACTCTAAACATATATATCAATCATTATACATGCATGTACACCATCTTTATATCTTGTAAAATCTCATGTACATATTATATGTTCAATACATTTATATATGCATAATATTTGTAAAAATACACACACGTACATAGTAAATATTAATAATAATTTTTTATTATTATTTATCACGAGTAAAGTTATTCAATTAGTTTATTATAAAATTTATTATAATAAAGAATTAATGTTTATAATGGGATTAAAAAAAGGCCTTTTATAAAGAAAAAACCATGCTCAATAATAATTTAAATGTGAATTATATTAAATTTTCTATATTCGTTTTTTAAATATTTTAAAATAAAAACATATTAAATGCTTGTAAATTTTATGTAAGAAATTTTTGTAATGGTAACACAAATTAAACAATTTATAATTTATTGGACATTTTAAAATAATATACAATTTACTTTTTATCTTTTAAAATCATACATAATTATTATAATCTCCATACATCAATAACACCTCGAATGCAATATAATTATTTATAAGAAACATGGTATTTTTCCCAAATATGATTAAGAAAGATCACCATTATATGCAATTATTGAATGTTTTACTGATTAATTATGGGCATTTGATACAACTACTTAAGTTTGCTGTACATATCATGCATGAATGTATATATAAACTCTACATGTATATATATACATATAATATGTAGTTAACTTAAATAATGCGTATTTGACATTTTGAATTTCTACAGTGTCAACTTCTTAGTAAAAGCAGTGAAATGTTCTTTATAAAGCAAATTCAAAATGGATGTTCTAACCGGTAATGGTACTATTTCAAGATTATGCTCTTGATTAGATGAATATATTATCTTAAATGAATATTCTATTTATTTTAGGGCTGAAGAGAACACTGCCTCCTAATACACAATCTAAAACATGCAATTCTCCATTTCATGAACACATTTAAAAAAAGTGAGGGTATTTACTACGTGTGTATGTTATATTCAAATTCAATAAAAAAATTTAACTTATAAAAACATTTTTGTTGGTATTAATATTAATATATATAGAATAATTTTGAAAGATCCTAAGAAGCATATTACGGTGGTTTCACTGTATAAGCAAAATAAGGAAATTATATTTATACTCCTTAAATTTATCATATTTGATAATACTCTTATAAATTTTATATTTATATATATAGCTCTCTAAAAGTCTTAAATTTACATATATACCTTTAAAAAACTTCAATTATAATATTTTGACTTTTAAAATAAAAATATTAAGTAAAATTATATTTTTATATATATTTATGATTTTAATTTAAAATATTATGAATTAACTAATTTTAATTAAAATTTATATTCCAATTTAAAACGTCATAAATTTCAAATTTTAAAATTAAAAAATATTTTAAAAATTAAAAAAAATTATAATTTAATTTGTAGTTTATTATATTTAGGTCCAGAATACAACCATATCCTATATAATATAATTATTTTTAAAAATATTCCATTTTTACTTTTACATTTTTTAACATTTAACACTTAATAAAGTTCAGTTATTCATTTGGAATATATTATGAATTAAAAATACATTTTTAATTAATATTGTTATTTTAAATGGATATATATTTTTTATATATGTTTATGATTGAAGTTTTTCATCACATGAGATAATAATAATAATAATATATATTTATAAAAATATAAGTATATGAACATGTTTTAGAAAATAATAATTAAGAATAATTAAGTTGTTTAAAGTAGCATACCCAACAAATCACTTATTCCATTCACACATATTTAAAGGTAGTATCTGTAAAGGAGTCCCTACTATTTGGTGTAATTCTCTTTGAACTCGGTCAGCAAAGTAGTTTATTATATAAACTTTAACCTGTTTGCAGAAGTTCCATTTAAACTATACATAAAAGTGTATATCTCTAGTAAGTTATACCATCAACGTCTTCATAGGGCTTATTTACATGTGTAGATAGGAGCACTCTAAATTATATTCACATGATGTGATAGTACTGCAGGGGCTCTTAACATAGATATTTTTTTATTTTCTTATTTTTAAATATTTAGTATTTCGATATGTGACAGATTCATCTAGATCCAATTTTACGGGCTTGACTAAGTGACCCACCCATATAAGTTCCACCACAAATGTCCCATTGCATACATAGTTTAACACACTCGCATATTTCTGTAAAAATGTCCATATTATTGGGGATTTTCATGCTATTGATAGGGAGTGCATGTTTCAGAAGTTGCATTTGCAAAGAGAGTTCTGAACGAAGGAATAACGGGACTGCCCGAGTGAATCAAGCCCAGAGTAATCTATTACAACACACGGAACACCAAAGAGAACAGTGCCTTCAGCCAAAACCGAAGCGATGTGTCATTAATCGGGCTACATTTCGATCTGGCTCGATATCATATGCTTCTGGTGAGGTTGCTGACAGAGTGTATGGTTACTCAGCCTGTGGAGGTTTCGATGCTCCAATTGACTGTGTTCAGTGTTTGTACAATCTTCGAGCTGATTTTGAGCAGTTTGCACCACTTGCTGTTGGGGCGAGGAGCTGCTTGAAGAACGGAGCCAAAGTTTGCTATCTCCGATATGAAAATTACAGCTTTTAAAAGATATAGAAGCTATTTTACGAACGTGTGTTACATTTCTATCATATTTATAAAAAGATACTCATATTATATTTTTAAGGAGTGTATATTATTAAGTGTGTATGTGTGCCAATATCATACAGACAGATGCATATACATCCCTAAACATATATATATCAATAGGAGGGAAGCCACCATCTTTGTATCATGTACATCTCTTTATACAAACAGATAAACAAATGTGCCTAATATACATTTATATACACGCGTACATCAAATGCGTAACAAAACTACTTGTAAGAAACTCAATAGCCACGTGTAACAAAAGAAAGTCATTAGGTGTTGTATGTATGTAAAGAGAAGCCATTGGATGTGCTGTCGATTAGTTGTGAGTCATAAAATTGGGTCCACTACAACTACTTACGTTTGCTGGACATATCATCCATGAATGTGTAGGTATACCTCTACATGTATGTACAATACACACACTACTTTATATATGGCTCACAATCGGACTTTCTGCAGTGTCAACTTCTCATTAGGAAGCGATTTGACTTTCTGCAGTGTCAACTTCTCATAAGAAGCGGTGGAATCTTCTAAGTGACAAGTCATGATTCCAACATTATGTGCTTGACCGGATGAATATATAGGATTGTAATAGTACCACACTTCATATCTCAAAAAATGAATATGGTTGTAGGATTCGTCTTGTTCTTACTTGCAACTGCATGTTCGAACGTTGCAGTTGCAAGCCGAGCTTTAGCCGAAGGCATTACAGACTGCCCAAGTGAGTCCAGCCCAGGACTGGTGTACTACAACACTCGCAACACCGGTGAAGGGAGTCCATTCATCCAGAACAGGGGAGACGTCTACAGAGTTGTAATTAGAGGAGCAACGTTTCGCTCAGGTTATAAACATATTTCTATATATAAGAATACTATAAGATTAATAACATATTAGATTAACCAAGTTTTATATGACACAGGTTCGATATCGTATGCTTCCGGTGAAGTTCCTGACAGAGTATACGGATACTCGGCGTGTGGTGGGTTCGATGTACCCGGGATTGTGTTCAGTGCCTGTCTACTATAAGAAGCAACTTTGAACAGATTGCACCGTTGCTGTTGGTGCGAGAAGCTGTTCTAAGGATGGAGCCCAAGTTTGCTACCTTCGTTATGAAAACTACAGCTTCTAAGCTTTGTAGAAAATTCATCTAGATGAATAATACATGTTGATATTATTTAAACTTGTTTGCAGTTTAGTCAACTTCAATTTAAATTATTATAATCTTGTCTATCTTGTAATGAGAGAGAGAGAGATTAAATACATCATTTAGGATTCCCATTTAATCAGTCAATGCTCGTCGTCTTGTCCAAAATAATAAATAATATACCGTATGCAGTAGGCCTGTTTACAATAACCTTCTTATTACATTTAAAGACCTTACATATAATATACTAAGTAACAATAATTAGCATTTCAATTAAAATTAATAATTAGCATGTTTAATTAAAATTTTAAAATTTTACATTGGCGTTTGCATTTTCAAATTTAAATCGCACTGTTAAAATTAAAAATAATTAAAATTTATAAACTTAAAATGTAAACTGAAAATTATCATTAACATCCTCATCAATTTTTTACTACTTATTCAATTTAATCTGTTTGGTAATAAATATTTATGTGAATGTTTATTTTTAAATATTATAAAAACATTAACTTATATCCATGGAAAGTAAATAAAAATTTAATTTAGAAGTTTTACATCTTTAAACATATATATAAGCAGGAAAGATGCATTACACATACATGCACACCATCTTTATATCTTGTAAAATCTCATATACATCGTATATGTTCAATATACATTATATATGCATAATATGCACATTATGTATTTGTAAAAATACACACACGTGCATAGTAAGTAATAATAATAATAAAATTTATTGTTTATTATGAGTAAAATTATTCAATTAATTTATTATAAAATTTATTATAATAAAGAATTAATATTTTATAATGGAATTAAAAAAACCTTTTGTAAGGAAAAATCATATTCAATAATAAGTTAAATGCTGAACTATATTAAATTTTTTATATTTGTTTTTCAAATATTTTAAAATAAAAACAGATTAAATGCTTGCACATTTTATGTAAGAAATTTTTGTAATGATAACATAAATTTAAATAATTTTATATCATTATTTATATAAAGTAGACATTTTAAAATAATATACAATTTATTTTTATCCTTTAAAATTATATATAATTATTCTTATCTCAATACGCCAATAACACCTCAAATGCAATATAATTATTTGTATAAAACATAGTATTTTCCCCAATATGGTTAAGAAAAATCAGAACCATTACTGATTAATTATGGGCATTTGATACGGTTCATTATGAAAACACAACTACTTAAGTTGTTGATGTCAAACATGAATGTATATGTAAGACTTTACATATATGTATAATACACACAATACAAATTAATTAAAGTATTGTTGCATTTGATATTTTGAATTTTTTTCAGTGTTAAGTAGGAAGGGGTGAAATATTTTTAAAATGAATGATTTATCCATTAAAGTACTATGCCAATTTAATATGCTTGACCGAAAAATATACAGAATTGTTATATTACCGTTCTTCATATATTAAAAATGAATATGGTCTCTATTGTTTTGTGGTTGACAATTTAACATATATGTATATATGTATATACACGTGTGTATAGTGTTGGTGAGACAACAACAATAGTATAAAAATATCTAGAGCACTAATCAAGTTTTAGCATATTATGTATTCGATATTCTATTTATTTTAGTGTCGAATCAAGTTCTAGCATATTATATATTCGATATTCTATTTATTTTAGTGTCAAAGAGAACCATCATTTCATAATACAAAATCTAAAACATGCAATGTTCCCTTCTACGAACACCTTTAGTAAAAAAAAGAATCTCCTAAAGTGAGGCTATTTATTATGTGTAAATTTAATAAAACATTTTAACCTATAAAAACATTTTTGCTGATATAATGTTTAGCATATATAAAATATTTTTAAGATCCTAAGATGCATGCATCACTATATTATTTAAGAAAAAATAAGGAAAAATTACATTTATACCCTTGAATTTATCATATTTGCATATATACCTTTAGAAGTTTTATATTTATATGTATAGCCTTTGAAAAGTTTTAAATTATATATATACATTTTGAAAAACTTTAATTATAGCTTTTTAAAATAACAATATTAACTAAAAATATATTTTTATTTATGTTTATGATTTTAATTTAAAATAGTATAAATAATTAATTTTATTTAAAATTTATATTTACATATATACCCGTGAAACTTCAATTTAAAAGTTCATAACATTCAAAATTTAAAATTAAAAAATATTTTTAAATTTCAATAAAAATTTATAATTTAATATGTATTTTATTATATTAGGTCTAAAATACATTAAACATATATATCACAATATAATATAATTTTCTTAAAAAACTATTCCATTGTTTACTTTTACATTTTTAAAAAATTTAACACTTAATAAACTTTAATTATTTTATTCACAATATAATATGAATTAAAAATACATTTTTAATTAATATTGTTATTTTAGAAGGGTATACTTTTTATATGTTTTTATGATTAAAGTTTTTTAAGGATATATATGTAAATTTAAAACTTTTAAAGGGTATATACGTAAATATAAAACTGTAATAAATTTCAAGGGTATAAATATAGTTTTTCCCAAAAATAATCACATGAAATAATAATAATAAAAATATAAGTATATGAACATGTTTTAGAAAATAATAATCTTTTATTTTTAAAATAATATGCCTTATTTTGAAACAATAATTAAGAATAATTAAGCTGTTTAAAGTAGCATACTTAACACTGACTTGAATACAACAAATCACTTATTCCATTCAAACATATTTAAAGGTAGTATCTGCCTTACTATTTGGTGTAATTCATAGTTTATTATATAAATTTTAAAGGTTAAGTGTCCATAGAAGTGTATATCTATACCATCCAACGTCTTCATACGGCTTATTTACACACATATGTGAAGAAGAAGCCTATGTGTAGATGCGAATGTTTGCAAATTAGGAGCACTCTATATATATTCATATGGATATATGGGTACTTTGTCACAACCATGTGATAGCTCTTGAGTCTTAAAATAGATGTTTTATTCATCCGTAGTCGAAAAATACTAAGAAAATGTTTAATTATTAATTTATTAATTACTAATTTAATTTAATTACTAATCCGTAGCATTTTTTTATTACGGCATATATCAATGGTTTATTACTTTCTTATTTTCTAATATTTAGTATTTGCGACAGATTCATCTAGAATACTTGACTCTTCCAACTTTGCGTGCTTGACTAAGTGACCCACCCATATAAGTCCCACTACAAATGTCCCCATTGCATACATAATTTAACACACTCCACAAACTGCATATTTTCTGTAACAATGTCCATATTATTGGGAATTTTCATGCTATTGATTGGGAGTGCATATTCAGAAGTTGCATTTGAAAAGAGAGTTCTGAACGAAGGAATAACGGACTGCCCGAGTGAATCAAGCCCAGGAGTAATCTATTACAACACACGGAACACCACAGAGAACAGTGCCTTCATCCAAAATCGAAGCGAAGTGTATGGGGTTGTCATTAATCGGGCTACATTTCGATCTTGGCTCGATATCATATGCTTCTGGTGAGGTTGCTGACAGAGTGTATGGTTACTCAGCCTGTGGAGGTTTCGATGATCCAATTGACTGTGTTCAGTGTTTGTACAATCTTCGAGCTGAGTTTGAGCAGTTTGCGCCACTTGCTGTTGGGCGAGGAGCTGCTTGAAGAACGGAGCCAAAGTTTGCTATCTCCGATATGAAAATTACAGCTTTTAAAAGGTATAGAAGCTAACGTGTGTACACTTCTATCATATTTATGAAAAAGACGCAGTTCATATTATATTTTTTGAGTGTATGTGCGTGTTGCTAATATCGTACAGACAGAGAGATGCATATACATCCCTAGACATATATATTATCAATAGGACCATCTTTGTATCTTATAAAATCTCATGTACATCTCTTTATACGAACAGATAAACATATATGCCTAATATACATTTATATATACACACACGGCACACACACGTACATCAGTAAGAAACTTGATATCTTCCCAATTATGGTGGGAAGTTGGGAACTCCACGTGTAGACAGAAGAAAGTCATTATGTGTATGTATTACTTTATGTAGCTATTGGATGTGCTGTCGATTAGTTGTGAGTCATAAAATTGGGTCCACTGCAACTACTTAAGTTTGCTGGATATATCATCCATGAATGTATAGGTATACCTCTACATGTATGTACAATACACACTTTATATATGGCCTGTAGCAGTAAGCATTTCACAATCGGGACTTTCTGCAGTGTCAACTTCTCATTAGGAAGCGATTTTGACTTTCTGCAGTGTCAACTTCTCAGTAGGAAGCGGTGGAATCTTCTAAGTGGCAAGCCGTGATTTATCCATTATTCCAACTTGATGTGCTTGACCAGAGGAATATATAAGATGTATACTATCAGACTTCATATATAAAAAAAAAATGAATATGGTTGTAGGATTCGTCTTGTTCTTACTTGCAACTGCATGTTCGAACGTTGCAGTTGCAAGCCGAGCTTTAGCGAAGGCATTACGGACTGCCCAAGTGAGTCCAGCCCAGGAGTTGTGTACTATAACACTCGCAACACCAGTGAAGGGAGTCCATTCATCCAGAACAGGGAAGATGTATACAGAGTTGTCATTGCAACTTCTTGCTCAGGTTACAACATATTATATATATATATATATGAATATTATATAAGATTAATATTTAAACCTCACATGTTACTTCGTGGATTAACCAAGATTATATCACAAGGTTCGATATCGTATGCTTCTGGTGAAGTTCCTGACAGAGTATATGGATACTCGGCGTGTGGTGGGTTCGATGTACCCGGGGATTGTATTCAGTGCCTGTCTACTATAAGAAGCAACTTTGAACAGATTGCACCGCTTGCTGTTGGTGCGAGAAGCTGTTCTAAGAATGGAACCCAAGTTTGTACCTTCGTTATGAAAAACTACAGCTTCTAAGCTTTGTAGAAAGTTTATCTAGATGAATAATACATGTCGATATTATTTATAACTTTAATTAAATTATATATATATAAGAAAACCATCTTGTAATGAGAGAGAGATTATATACATCATTTAGGGATTCCCATTTAGTTTTTGATCGTTTTTTTATATGTGCCGCACATGAGGCGACGTCAATGCTCGTCGTCTTGCCGTACAAACCTAACTGCATACCCCTGCAAACCTAAGTGCATTAAAGGGGATTATTTCTTATTATTAAAAGACTTAACACATAATACACTAAGTAACAATAATTAACATTTTAAATCAAAATTAAAGAATGAATTAAAATACTACAAAAAGGAGCATGTTATAAATATATTATGCATGCATCACTATTGTTTAAGAAAAAATAATCACATGAGATAATAATAATTTGATTTGTATATACTTATAAAAATACAAGTATTTTAGAAAATGATAATCCTAAAGGGACTAGATAAAGTTCAAAAGGCTATTTATATATGTTAATATATTTCGTTACAGCATTACGTGACAGAGTTTAAGGTCGGTAAAATTAACAGTGACTCTTCCAACTTTGCGTGCTTGACTAAGAGGATATCCATATAAGTCCCACTGCAGATGTCCCCATTGCATACATAATTTAACACGCTCCATTATTTCTGTAACAATGTCGATATTAGGAATTTTCATGCTATTGATTGGGAATGCATGTTCAGAAGTTGCATTTGCAAAGAGAGTTCTGGACGAAGAAGGAATAACGGACTGCCCGGGTGAATCAAGCCAGGAGTAATCTACTACAACACACGGAACACCACAGAGAACAGTGCCTTCATCCGAAACCGAAGTGATGTATACAATGTTGTCATTAATCGGGCTACATTTCGATCTGGCTCGATATCATATGCTTCTGGTGAGGTTCCTGACAGAGTGTATGGTTAATCAGCCTGTGATGATCCCAATTGACTGTTTGATAAATGTTCGAGCTGATTTTGAGCGGCTTGCGCCTCTTGCGGTTGGGGCGACGAGCTGCTTGAAGAACGGAGCCAAAGTTTGCTATCTTAGATATGAAAATTACAGCTTTTAAAAAGATATAGAAGCTATTCATGAACGTATGTACACTTTTTTCATTATAATTGAAAGTGTATGTGCTTGTGTGTGTATTTGTTCATGGGTGTATTTGTGCTAATCTAATAAATATTAAAATTCTTAATCAATGCTTCATATTTGATATTAAATATTTCAGTTATGTAGATTCTCTTTTTTTATTTAAAATGATATATTTTTATTTCAATGTTTTGAATTCTATATTACAAATTATTGACTTTAAAATTAAAATTTAAAAATTTACAGTGGCCTTTGCATTTTCAAATTTAAATCGCATTGTTAAAATTAAAAATAATTTAAATTTATAAACTTACAATGTAAATTGAAAATTATCATTAACATCGTAATAAATTATTTTCTACTTAATCGATTTAATCTGTTTTGTAATAAATATTTATTTCTTGAATATTATAAAACATTAACCTATATCCATGGAAAGTAAATAAAAATTAATTTAGAAGTTTTACATCTCTAAACATATATATCAGTCGTTATACATGCATGTACACCATCTTTATATCTTGTAAAATCTCATGTACATCCTATATGTTTATATATACATAATATGCACATTATGTATTTCTAAAATACACACACATACGTAGTAAATAATAATAAATTTTTTAATTATTTATCACAAGTAAAGTTATTCAATTAGTTTATTATAAAATTAATAATAAAGAATTAATGTTTTATAATGGATAAAAAAAGCTTTATAAGGAAAATACCATACTCAATAATAAGTTAAATGCTGAATTATATTTAAATTTTTTATATTTGTTTTTTCAATTTTAAATAACAAATTAAATGCTTGTAAATTTATGTAAGAGATTTTTTGTAATGATAACACAAAATGAAACAATTTTATAATTTTATTGGACATTTTAAAATAATATGCAATTTATTTTTTATCTTTTAAAACCATATATAATTAATCTAATCTCCATACACCAATTATTTTGTAAGAAACTGGTATTTTCCCAAATATAATTAAGAAAAATCACCATTGTATGCAACCATTATTGATTAATTATCAACATTTAATATAATTACTTAAGTTTGTTGTACATATCATGCATGAATGTATATGTACATGTATATAATACACATAATATGTAATTAACTTAAATACTATCACATTTGACATTTTGAATTTCTACAGGTAAACTTTTCAGTAAAAAGTGATGAAATATTCTTTAACATATAAATTCAAAATGAATGTTTTAATCGGTAATAGTACTATTCTAACTTTATGCTCTTGACTGGATGAATATACTATCATTCTAAAGATTTCTAAGTTAAAATTTAATGTATATACTATACATGCATATACACGTATGTACGGTGGTGGTGAGGACAACA